>JAATLQ010034535.1:0-23321 GCA_013421005.1 Heliconius erato x Heliconius himera
TATGGACACGTTAAGAGGAAGCCACCTGACTACATAGGAAATTTGGCACTACAACTTGACATCCCCGGTCGAAGACCAGTAGGAAGACCCAAGACGAGATGGAAAGAAGTAGTGCTAAAAGATAAGGAGGCATGCAAGGTCACTGACGATGACGTCCACGATAGAGCGAAGTGGAGAAGCAAAATTAGGAAAGCTGACCCCACCACCATGTGGGATTCATAGCTAGGAAGAGAGAGAGAGAGATTTCATCTCCTCGAGTGGGGATTGAACCCACAATCAGTCGTTTTACAGTCACGCTGCCGTCGTGGCGCAAAGACACAACCACTGCGTTACGACTGGCCTCAATTTAAATATCATTTAAATATATTATTCAATTTTTTTTTAACATTTTTAAAGTGTTATTCCACACTTTAGAAAGAAAAATACTTATTTAGAAAACGTATAAAAATTTTATAAAATTTTTTTCCCGCTGCGTTCAAATTTTTATACGTTTTCTAAATAAGTATATTATTCCAGTATTTATTCAATTCACAACGTACAATATTCTCAACAGTCTTCTAATAACATCTTAAATTGTCTCCGTTTAAATAACATTCGTAGCAAGTATTATTTTGTTTGACAGTTTTGTCGGTCTTACCTGTCGCTTAGTTACGGTTGGCAGACTCACAAAGTACGTAATATCTCTCACAATAATTTTGTTTTAAATAGCTATAAGATAGTGTTTTATTTTTCTTGTGTTCCATCTTGCTAAAAATATTTTTCTTAAAAAAATATTTGTATTTATTTATTTATTTATTATCTTAAAAAAATCTTTGAAGTCAAAGTGGCGCTGGAGTACAAGCATTTGATTGTAGACGAGATGGTTGGGGGTTGGATTTCCACACAAAAGAATAAAAACATATTTATATAACAATATTTTCATTTCCTCGCTTTGGTAAAAAGAATCACCGCGAGGCCAGTCAATACGCAATGCCTCCAGAATTCGGCGGAAAATAGGAAACAAAGTATCTTCACACTAGACTTCCTCTGCCTATCCTGCTATATGTGGGATAAAGCGTCAAACTAAAAAAAAAATATTAGGTTTAATTTTCCACCAGAATTCGAACGTCTGACTGCACACGCGATGGTAGTAGGTTTGATATCCACTCAGGAACACGAAATATTGAACTTTTCGAAATTGGACAGAGTAGTGAAACATACCGTTTCTCTTAATACTAGGATACCCTGCTATAGATAGAACAAGAAACTGAAAAAAATATTAAGCATTAATATTTTTCGAATAGAATACAAAACCATTTTGTTTCAAAACCCATTATTAAACTTACCTGGAGCATCTGAGAACGTTTCGTTTTCAATACAACTCGTTACGACTCTCCTAAGAGATAACGGTACTGACAGTTGCGGCGCCGGCATCGCGCGTCGTCTTTAAATGTCTTATGAAGACTTGAAGTAAATTTGTAAGGAATATTGAAGATGTTATAGTTACTTCGACTATATTTCGCATTTTGATGTAAAGATCTTTTAAGACCAGTTTTGAGACAGTAATGTCACATAGGAAGAATGCTGGAAGAGATTGGAAGAGGGCTGATCCCTATCTTTAGAGAAAGCGGCAGGCCATGGGCGCTTGCCACTCGTCCTAATTCTCTCGTCTTTCCTGGTTCTGATTGATTGATAACAAGAGGACTGATTTTTCAAGCTGGGATACTTGAAAAATTAGTGTTCTAGTATGGTCCATGCTTGATGTGTAATCTGGGAAATATCCAATAGAATGGTCTACAGTCTACAATCGAGTATATAAGAATACATCTGTAGAGGAGCATGTCAACTAAGGAGGGCTACTGACAGGCAGTTCTATCAAATTTTCTGGGTCCTTACATTGTGTCAAAGTCGGCAACCTTGTCGGTTTTAGTCTAGGAATAAAAATCCCACATAATCTAGTTATCACCAAGGGTTGGATATCTTAAGAGACCTGCGCAACAAAAGGAGGATTCAAACTCGCGTCTCTTTTTCATACCTTCTTATCAAAAGGTCGAAAGTTTTGAAAAGTAGAAAAAAAAAGATCCGCCATCAACATCAAAAGCTTCAAATTCAATGGCATAATGGCAGAAATCGGAGAACGGAGTATCGTAACAATCTACTAAATGCGGCAGAAAGCGAAATATCCCAGTTTTACTGGTAAAAAAGGAGCCTACACGTCTACAGTTTCTTTCAATAAACAAACACATACAAAAATACTTATAAATACATAAATGCAAATGAAACAAAATTGCAAAATTAAATTGAAAAATATGAAATAGCGCAAAACGTAACGTAAGAAATATTATTAAATGAATGCTTAGAACATTTTCATTTTCACTCGCCGACCGTATCATAACGGTAGCAATAACCAAAGATTAAGACAAACGAGTTCAATATGCTGGCGTGAGCTAATTACTGTTTACGCTTTATTAAAAAGTGTAGTGAGAAAGTCAGTCGTTGCCCATGGGCACAAACGTGCAACTGTAAGCGCGACAGATAGTGGGTTTGATTCCCACTCGAGGGAATAAAAAAATATTTTCTTTATCTCGCTTTGGTAACTTGGCAAAGCATAGCGTTGAGTTCCGCCAACACAATCAACACGCAATGCCTCCAAAATTCAGCGGAAAATGGGGAACAGAAGTGTCTTAAAGGGAAGAGTGTTTCACCACTAGGTTCCCAGGTTCCCTGTGACTACCCTGTTATGTACTGGATACAGCGTAGAGATGAAAAAAATATGGGACTGTTTTAATAATTTCATTCCAAATGTATTTTTTTTTAAATCCAGTAGCACCATTTGCGCGTAGTCTGCCAAACATGAAGTCCTTGCTTCTTAGCCCTTGCCCATTTTTATCTTCATTCATAATTATATTCTTCCGAATGTGAATCAAACTCATTTCTATGAATACAGACAAGGCATGATTATAATGGATTTATTTTCATTTTCCTGTCCTGATAAACGAAGCGCAGCGTTAAGTTCCGCAGCGCAACACGCAATCTCGAAAATATTATTTAACATTGGCGGCATGCATCGCATATGAAAACTACTGCTTGCATTTTTTTAATATATAAGCATTCCTAAAACGAAATATAAACTCAAAACCATCACGTAGAACAAAATTCTTCACAAGCGAACCACGACGTTTAATTTCTTAGATTTTCTAATATAAAGTAAAATGGAAATTAAGCTTCAGGTGCGAAAATGAAATTACTGTTGGTTATTAAATGTATTTATTATATTTTTTTGCTGACGCTTTGTTTTTTTTCATTAAAATTTATCTTGAGGCCGCCATGGCGCAGCGGTTCTGCGACAGGCTGTGGGTTCGCTTCCCACTCGATTCAAATAATTATTTTCATTTCATCGCTTTCAACGTCTCGAAACCATGCAGTAAATGTAGAACGGAGTGCACTATATTCCATCTCTCCATCCGGAGTACAGCGTAAAACTTAATAAAAGGTTTTGATTACGCAGCGAATATCATACTAAATGCAGCAAAATCGATGTATAAACGCTCGTATTTTGATTGCGTTGACTTAGCTTGATATTTTTTTGTGCTTTAAGGGACCATACGCTTTAATATTTGATGTTTATTTCAACTTGAAACTTTCACGTGTTCTCGAGATAAATGGTCTTAGCAGACGGATACGATACTACGATACTTTATGGGTTCTGATTTTTTTAACTTTTATGTCCGGTCCACTAAAAGTAAAAATTGGACAAGCGCGAGTCGGGCTCGTTTACTGATACGTTCTGTACAATTAGTGCATCATAAAATGTGTATTGGAATGCACATCAAGCCCTTTTATCTGATACTAAATTTTGCCCCCTTTTAAGGTTATTATTTTTTAAGATAAAATAAAAAATAAAAATAAATTAGCTTCACGCTGTATCCCGCACACAGCAGGGAAGCAGAGGGACATAAGTGTTAAGACACTCCGTTCCCCACTTTCTGCCGAATTCTGGAGGCATTGCGTGTTGAGTGGCAGAACTCAACGCCGCGCTTAACTTCAACACCAGAGCGAAGAAATGGAAATATAAATTTAAGTAAATATTTCATCCCCTCGAGTGGGGATCAAACCCACAAACAGTCAGTTTTGCAGTCACACCTCGTGCCGCTGCGCCACGACCGGCCTTAGATTATTTTTAAGATTTAACCACAAATATAGTTTTTAGATTTTTTACTAAACATTTTTTTTTGACTGGTGCCTAAATAAACTTGTTTCCTTTGTTGTGGCATCCTTCGAGAATGTTTCCTTATGGGGTGAAAGGAACTTGTTTCAAGACCTTAAAACACAAGTTTGCGCGTTAACCACTAAAAAACCCCATTTGTCGTATCGCCAGTCTTTTAAAACACTCCCCTTATAGTCGCACCCAGTATCAGTATATTGGACCTTAATGTTTCGGGTGACTGCCAGTATCGCGATCATCTGGAAAGCAAGGCCAAGTTGGTCTCGAAGAAGCTGGGGGTCATCAGCAGAGCGAGACGGTACTTTACGCTAAAACATCGATTCACCCAGGGCCCAGGGCCGCATAGTATATTGTGTATATGGTGTCTTGAAAATTCGCCAAAGATTGAGGAACGGAGTGTCGTAGCACTAGGTTATCAATGCCCACCCTGCTATGTGCGGGATATAGCGTGAAACTGCAATAAAGCCTTTGAAAATGCTTAGTTTAAATATTGTTAATTCTGCCGAAGGAGGTTGGCCCTTCCCAGTCCATTTTGTTCAGTCACTTTAAATTACAAGCAGAGATCACACTTGATTGTTCACAATACATTATATTGTGAAATTTTATTTGATTTTTAATGTTCATGCTGGCAAATATTTCAAAATATTTACCCAAATAGGCCATGGTGACGCAGTGTGGTCTTAAAACCGATGGCTGTATCTTCGATCTCTACTCTTAAAAAAGTATTTAACTAAAATCATCTTACATACACAATATATACCTATGTATGTGGCAAATTTAACAACTCTTTTACTCTTAAACAATTTGTGTAAAACTGTAAACTCGACGGTTATGGGTTCGTTTCCTACTCGGAGAAAATATTGTTATTTTGATAGAGGAAACACAGCGTTGAGTTCCGCCACTCAACACGTAATGTCTTAAAAATTCAGCAAAAAAAGGTAAATGGTTTTGACATAAGGTTCCCTCTGCGTACCCTGCTATATGCAGGATACCACGTGAGACTTATTTCAAAATTCTTTACGGTCAAGTACACTTAATACATAGAATAGCTAAAATAATTGCATGCGTCATTTTGATGCACTTATTGCGTTATGGCGACGTTTGATGTCCTCTTAGTCATCTTAATGAGGACGATTACATTTTGTTATTCGCTTCGGAGGGATTCAGTTTAATGACAGTTTTAAGTGCAGTTAGATACTAATCATAGCCTTCTTTGAGTTTATTGTACATGTGATATTTATAGGGTAGGGATATTTCTAAAATCACGTGTTTTTAGCTTTTCGCTTCTTGCTTTCTCAAATCTTTTATAAATGTTAGCTAATATGATTTGAGGATACCAGAAGGCAATCTCAAAGGCTAGTCGTGACGCAGCGGCGCGAAATGTGACTGTAAAACCGGCTGGTTGTGGGTTCGATCCCCACTCGAGGAGATGCAATATTAACTTAAATTTATATTCCCATTTCTTCACTCTGGTATCGAGGTTAAGCGCGCCGTTGAGTTCTGCCACCCAACACGCAATGCCTCCAGAATTATATTTTTTTAGCTTCTCGCTCGCTACTCCACATATAACAGATTAGATAAAGAGAAGAAAGTATTAAGACAAACCATTTTTCACTTTCCCCAATTTTTGAAATATTATGCATTGAATGGCAGAAGTGAACATTGATCTTTATCTTCTTAAATTAATAATTTGTTTTATGATTGCTTTCTTTTAAAATGATATTATTAGATACAACGAAGCGCGTAATATACCATTAGGTGACCCATATGATCGTTTGATTTATCTGTTTTATAAAAAAAATGTCTTTGACCGTGTGAAAAGTACAGGACAAGTTATATCGGGGACTTATTTTTATTTGATCATGCAAGTGAAACCTCATTCGATTTCCACTCGAGGAAATAAAATATGCTCTGGTAACGAGGCAAAGCGTAGCGTTGAGTTCCACCACTCAAAGCCCAACGCCTCCAGGATTCGACGCAAAGTGGGCAAGTATCTTAATGAGAATGGAGTGGCGTAACACTAGAATCCAATCAAGTAAAAAATAGGAAAGAAATCAAGCTCGCTCCTTCTACTCTCCTATATGCAGTAAACAAAATGTACAATGAAAATAAATAATTGGATTATCATCAATATTTTTTTTATAATATAACGTATCCTTATACGAGTATCCTAGTCATTAAAAACAATCCTCGATATATTCCTTTAAAATCATATTCTAACTGCATGAATAAAATTTATAAAATAAATATATTATATTCCTATATCAATAGTCAGTCACGCAGTCAGACCGAGGCATCCTAATGAGTTCGCTAATGAACAGAAGATCGTTATGCATCGGGGACATATTGTACATATATATGTATGTATGAATACATACATATATAATGTGGAATAGTACTCAGATCTATATTATAATGGGGACCAGGGTTATTTATATACTCACTTGTCGCTTTATAGGGGACTATTTTGTTGATAAAAAGGGAGTGATTTCTATGGATACAGAATTGTGGAAAGCGGAGTGGTTAATTGAAAATATTTACCAAATTAAATTAATTTAATAATTTATATTTTTTAATTTTAAGTCGGCGCTAAGTAAAACATACAGGCTTAGTAATTAAATGAACAAAATCAAAATACGTTTTACTTTATGTTAAGTTAATTAATTTTTACTTTTTAGTTCTTTGTTTGAAGTCGATTTTTTTTGTTAAAAATTTATTTATTTTACCATCTTAAGTCATAGATAGACCTTAAAAAGATACTTCCCAAGTTAGTGGTTGTCCTACGTAAAAAAATTAACTCAATTAGGTATTATTTTGCACACTAACATTTTGGCATATTGACAAGAACATACATAAAAAATATTCGGGCGAATCGGGAACCTCTCTCGTTTTTGAAGTCGGTTAAAAATGAGAA
Source organism: Heliconius erato x Heliconius himera (assembly GCA_013421005.1). NCBI lineage: Eukaryota > Metazoa > Arthropoda > Insecta > Lepidoptera > Nymphalidae > Heliconius > Heliconius erato x Heliconius himera. The sequence continues at coordinate 7,119 of JAATLQ010034535.1, forward strand.
CATCTTCATTTTTGGAGGTGTTTGAAAAGAAATGCAATGATGAGAAATCTCACTTCTGACACCCACAAACTACAATTTCTACCGGATTACATAATCAGAACCTAACCCAACTGTGTATCCTTTCCAATAAAAAAAGATCACAAAATTTAAGACTTCTGTGATTTTTTCATTGATACCATTGTCAGAAATGGACAAAAAAAATGGGACTACACTGCATTAGCTTTCAAATAAAAAAAACATCAAAACCGGTTCATCCAGTCAAATTCTGAGGTAACATATATAAAAAAAACAGTAAAGTTGATAACCTGCTTTTCAAAAGTTGGTTAAAAATACAGAAGGTGTATATTAATCTCAAAACTGTAAATGGAGAATGAAGTGTTGTGTTGTGTTGTGAAGTTGAGACATCATTTTGTTTTTTATGTAAAAAATTACACGATGATTATGGTTCGATTTCCACACGGAAAATTCCACAATACTATGCTTGTGTGTTACCGTAGTCTCAAATTTAGGCCTAGATTCTCACGTGGAGTAGGATAATTTTTATGATGCTAAAAAAGTAATGAAGATTTCATGAAAAAATATTATTCTCTACAAATTCAAGAACTTACAACTTCAATACTCCGTTATCTCTATCATAATTCAGTGTTTGTAGAGTCCCAAGTCCCAGCTTAAAGCTCTTGTAAACGTAGAAGTTTTATTAAAAATAAAACCCCCTTACGGTCGTTTTACCGTATGTATGTAAAACGAAACGGCCGAAAGTATCCCGCAATTTGCCGGATGAACAATACACGTCGCTCTTAAGGCATACCTTGGATAGGGCTGGCAAGGAGCTGGCCTTTTTCCAACTATTTTTTCTTTAAACATTTTATTTTTAATTATTTTAGTAGAAGTCAGTCGTGGCGTAGTGCCACAATCTTTTGACTGTAGGTTGTGATAATATTAAGGCAAAGTGTGGCGTTAAGTTCCGCCACTCAACACGCAATGCCTTCAGATTGTAGACGACGGAAAGTGGAGAAGGGAGTGTTATAGTACTAAGTTCTCTCTGGCTACCCTCCTCCGTACGGCATATTCCGTACGTGTGATAATTATATAAATTATATATTAAAAAAATGTACATTTTTTTTCATCTACGGACTAAACTAAACTGGAAAGTTTAGGCAGATATAATATTCTGATTTTGAGATATTTCGCATTAGATAGGAGAATCTAACGCCGTGATGCATTTAATAGATTGAAATAAAAATATTTTGTTATCCTTAGAATGAGAATCAATAGCGAAACGATCAATGTAGTGACGTGTGAAAGTAAATATGTTAAGTATATAATAATATTTAAACTATGCATTTTCTTCATATAATTTTTGCATTATTGTAAAATATTTACAGATCTAAATTTTTTAAACATTTGTATATAATTCCAATACAATAATATTTATGCACCTTACTATATAAATAAAAATATAAAGTGACACCCCTAGCTCACATAGAGCTTTCAAGTCCACGCGTTCTGGTAAGGACACTCATTGCACCATTCCTCGCGTACGTGCATGATACGTTGCTAATCCATGCTGCGATCTATGCCTCTGAAATATAACCGAAATATGTATGAAAATTGCTAAAATTTATATGTAAATGTTATTTATATAAATTACAGATAATTTATTTATTTATTCTTGTTTTAATTTATATATGTAGGAATGTCGTGGTGTAGCAGCAGCAGTCTTACTGTAAACATTACAGCTATGGGTTCGACTTCCACTCATATTATTATTTTCATTTACTCGTTTTGGTAACAAGACAAAACGTTGACGTTGAGTCGCGCCACTTAACACGCAATGTCTCAAAAGGAGTGTTTTGGCACTAGACTCCCTCTGCTTACCCTGCGGGATACAGTATAAAGATAAAAAAGCAAAAAACCTGCACAGAATTAATTATTTATTTATATAATAGATATTGTTTAGAAGTGTTAATTTATAAAGTACTCGTAGTTTGGTATAAAAAGTTAAGGTGGCGATGCCTTTCAGACCATTAGCGTTAAACTTCTGTTAATTAAACTTGCTCGGGCGAGTCATCGCTTGTCTGTTGAAATTTTTAATTTAATTTTGAAAATTTAGTTTTCTATAATTAACTTAAGCTTTTTTTATATGAGTTTCATTAAAAGTTTACACTTCTATGCAGGTTTAGGGTTTGAGTGTCTTTATTGCTAGTAATATTCTAATAACAGGTTGAATAAAATTTGACTGTAAATGTGACCGTTGTGGGTTTCATCAATGTTTAAAGCAAACATTTTTTTTCCATATCATCGCTTTGATAAGAATTTCTGCCCAAGTTTTTTTTGTTAAGGCCTTAATATTAGGTTTCATTTTCCTAAAAAAACAATACTATGGGAAAAACAGGAATTAAACACTTAATATTTGCTACAGCAAAAAGTTTAAATAATTAAATTTACATAACAATTAACAATATAAATGAAGCATAAAAACGAAAAATTTAATATAAAATATTCTTTTAAAACTTTGAAAGCATATTAATAAAGGAAATTGTACTTGGCCATAGTAAATGAATTCGCTAATTTCAATTTCGCGAACGATTGATGTTCAGTGTCTTCATCTTCCAAGCTGACTATTAGTCTTATTGTAGTTCTCAAATTAATTAAAACTTATATCGGATGGAAAGTTTTAAACTTCCTTTTATTTGTGCAATATCTAGCCTTTGATTAATGACTAGCTTTAAGGTACGGATACTCCCGTGATCTATTAGAAATAACTTTGCTTCACTCTGTATCCCTAGCGGAATAGCCAGAGAGAACGGAGTGCTAAATGCACGGTCTCTGCATAACTCTTTCACCTCGTCCACTATAATTGAGACATGCCCTCCGGGAGGTCTTCATACTTTTTACGTGGCCTTCCTTCATTATCTTTGATACTGTGTTTTCTAAGGTTAACCAAGATCTCCTCCTACCTCTCTGACTGCTCACTTTTCTTTCGTAAATCTTTTTTGCCATTTTTTCATCAATCGTTCATTCGACATGAATTGAAAATAACTAGCAATTGTATACAACACATGCACCTACTAAGTGCTCAAACTCTGATAACAAATACAGTGGGTTAGGTCAAAACGATTAACACGACGGTAATATTTCTCTAGAAATGAACTATTCATGACAAATATAAATATTTATTTCGAACCACCAGTTCCTGAGTTAACCGCGTTGAAGTAAACATATTATTCAGCTTTATGATATGAGTATAGACCATGATCCGGCAGAAAGTGAGAAATTGAAGTATCTTAATGGGAACGTGTCTTAGCACTAACTTCCCAGGTTCCCTCTGCCTACGCTTGCAGTTTTTACTACAAACTTACACATTACTTATAATATTTCTAGTATATATGCCCATATAGCCATGTATATCACAATATTTAATGCGTATAATTATGCAGTCTATAGGTATATATCCATGTATATAAGGTTCAGTTCCCGATTGTTTCTTTTTTCCGTCCTCACGTCGCAGTAATGGCCGCGGTTTATTAAAAATGCAATTCTTTACGTGGAACTGTGTGATACTCGCTCGCGCATGAGAGCGCTAAGGTCTCTTATAAATGGTATGTATGTAAAGTGAAGTGTATTAAATAAATTTTGTATGGTAGAGGTTTTTGTTTTATTTTTTACTTTATGAAGAGTCTTTGTTCAGTGCGTTTTTTTTTTGATAATTATGTGAGAACATCGTAGCGTATTAGCAATGGTTGTGATCTAAAAATACTTCATATAATTTTTAATAAATTTTGATTCCGTCATTTACAATACTATGATAATCCTCCATAAGTATTTTCATGAGTAATTGGACAAAATATGGGAAACGGAGTGAATGTTCCCTCTGCCTACCCTGCTACAAGCATACAATGTACTCGTAGCTACATGCTTCGGACTATAAAAATGATGATTTTGATTTGCATCCCCGCTTTCCACTATAATATGACAAATGCAGCGTTGAATTAAACCACTCTCCACATAGTGCCTCGAATTTGGGATGAAAATTTAGCACGGAATTTCTTGACACTAGTCAAGTGGTTAAATGGCTACACTATTAGAAGAGCCAGTGATAAATCACTTCATTCACCACTTTCCAGTACACTATTTAACAAAGTAAAAGCAAACCAACATATAAATCAAAATACGTGTTCAGACTACAAAGTAAGATGATATTCATTCATATACTAGCACACTTTAATTTCCTGCAAGTGGAAGTTGTATAATAGTTTTGTGTATTTCGAAGATATTTATTTGTATAGACGTTTATTAAAGTAGAAATACTTTTGAATGTTTGTTTATTTTGCTAGAACGGAAATAGTGGGTTTGATTACCTTTTAAGTTTTTTCCTGATTTTACCATGTGTGTGTGTGTACATCTGCGTGCTTACATATTTTTATAGGCTTTTTCTGCACTTACAACGTATTTTTGTTTATTACTTACTTAGTTTAAACAGACAGGTAGAAGCAAAAAATAAATTGCTAAATAGCGAAATTCAACACCTCTATATGTAACTACAAATATACATAAAAGCAAGCATATTTGATAAAGAGACAAAAATGAAAAATATTATTATAATATCTCTTCTCTGTTGACTAAGAGCGGGTTGCTTTCTTGGTTGTTAAGCTGGTTTCCACTAATTAATATTCGATGCCTTAAAATTTGGGAGGGAACTGGATAACAGTGTCTTAACATTAGGTTTTTTCTGTCTATAGTACACCTTCTACTTTGCATCGTTTTGCTTTTTTAAGTTTTCACTCAGAGAAAACTCTGATTAAATTAGCGCGGCGTTAAGTTCTGCTACTTCACGCATTTTCGAAAATTCAGAAGGTGGGATACGGAGTGCCTTAATAATAGTTTCCCTCTACCTACCCTGTTGTAAGCAGAACACGGCTTGAACTTTTTTTAAATTCAAGCAGAAACACAGGGGACAATTCATATATTAATTCATTAATCTTTAAATCAACAATATCTATTTTTGTATGCAAAACAAACGCTAGTCTACATTTCAGACAAGAACTTTGTCACATTACGCTATCAAAACTCCCAACAACTTTGCAGCTAGATTGGTAAATTAATACTGAATGCGACAACGTTCTAACATTATTATCACAGTAGAAGTTAGGATAAGCTCGTGGAATTCAATTTGCGCTAATATGAGTTTTACCACTGACTGTGTATATCATTGCAAGGTATATGGAAATATAACATATAAACATATAACAGGAATAGAGAACATAGTGTATTTTCCTCCTCACTATCCGCCTGATCTTGAAATATTTCATGTTGACTGACGGCGCCCTATACTGCGTTGTGTCTGACTACAACTGGAAAATAAATTAAGCTAAAATATATTTATTTAATCAAGTAAGCAACGATAATGGCGCATATACAGTTACTAAAAAAATAAAGTAAATTCAAATGCACGTTGAATTAGAAGGTATGTACCTACTTTAAGCTTAAATCGACTGTAATTTTAGTCACTGTTGCGCAGCGGGACTACTGTAAGCACAATGGTTGTCAGTTCAATCCACATTTGGGGAAATAAATACAAGTAAATTAAAACACTTTGGTAGACACAGCACGGCGTTGAGCTTCGCCACTCAACACGTAATATCTTCCAAATTGAAAGGAGAGCGTCTTAACAGTAGGTTGCCTCAACCTATCATGTTGTGTAGGAAAAAGAGAAGACTATATTTCGTAACGTAATTTGGACAATTTAAAATATATTTTTTTAACATAAGAAAAGAAAATCCAATATCGAATAATTTACCTACCACTTGTTCACTGTTGTCCGTGTGCTCTTCTTGTTCTTTTGTAACTTGCACTTCCCATTGACCTACAATCCTGAAATGGTACAGAACCCTCGATAGGTGGTGGCGAATGCTTCTCGCACTTGCTTGATTTTATTTATTTATTCTATCAGGACTTGGAAACATTTTAAAGATATTGTAATATCACAGAGAACAGAGAATTGATTACAGCATAAGCTTTTTAATCAGGTACACTATACATTATATTTCCTCGAGGTAGTGATATAGCAATGACTCAATGAAAATTTAGTCGGGGGAATTGGATTCCACGTAAAGCTTAGACGTGCGAGTTTACGACGTAAGGCTAACATACGAATTTATAAAGCAGGATTAGGTCAAAAGACAACTGAGGGTGTCTTGGTTGTATTGGTTTATATTTTAAATATTTTTATATACATTATATAAACCGATATAAAAATGAAACCCGTGATATAGATTCGAGATATATTAGCAGATTTTCTTTTATTTATTATTTCTTTTCATATATATATAAAGAAAATCCTACACGAAAAAGCTACTATTACAACTTTCTCATACATTTATAGTTTCGAAACCTCTATATTCTTTGCAGAAAGGTTTAAAATCGTTTGAAACGAAAACAAAGAGACAGTATATTACTCTTACGTAATTACAGCTATATTAGGGATCCGCATCTAACATGTGGTAATAAAAGACAATTAATGTATATAAATAATAATATGTTTTTCTTTTATTGTTAAATATTTTTAAACATTCAATATAAATATAAAAGTCGTATTATTAAATATAAAATTTTGTAAGTTAAAAAATGTATTGGACTATTTTTCATATTGACGTTGCACTCACACTCCGTTCCCCGTGCACGCACCACCTAATTAAAGTTCCGTATTGGATAGCGGATCTCAATACTTTGTTTTCAATAAGAAGAATGAAGAACGAGAAAAGAGGCCAGTAGTGGCGCAGCGGCACGAAGTGTGACTGTAGAACCGACTGGTTGTGGGTTCGATCCCCACTCGAGGAGATGAAATATTTACTTAAATTTATATTTCCATTTCTTCGCTCTAGTGTCGAGGCTAAGCGCGGCGTTGAGTTCTGCCACTCAACACGCAATGCCTCCAGAATTCGGCAGAAAGTGGGGAACGGAGTGTCTTAACACTAGGTTCCCTCTGCCTACCCTGCTGTGTGCGGGATACAGCGTGAAGTTGATTTATTTTTTTATTTTAAGAACGAGTAAATAAACATAAAACGTTATAGAAATCGTTACCTTGATTAGGAATCGAAGGCATAAACATCGTTTTTACACTCAGATTCTTTATGGCTGCTTCACGAGGACATCTGAAAAAAAATTATAAAGTAAATACGTTGAACCCTTTCTGAGCTTGCTACTAATCACACTTAGCCGGTTGTATTTAATTACGCAAGGAACGTCAGAGGTCGCAGTATGAGGTCGCTTCCGCCGGAAACACTTTTGTAACAGAAATGGTTTTAATGCAATAGAATTTTTCCACATTTTGACTTTGAAATTTTTTTTTTCTGGTATGTAGTAAAATATTGTGTCTATAATCTGTACAGTGAATGTGTTATATTGTGATTTTGTCTTAAAATTCATGGGTTTGATTTTCATTTTGGTTTTGACCAATTTTATAAAATAAAAAAAACAGCTTTACGCTGTATATAGCAGAGTAAGCAGAGGGAACCTAGTGTTAAGAAACTACGTTCCACACTTTCCATGGAATTCTGGAGGCAATGCGTGTTAAGTGGTGATACTCAACGGCACGCTTTACCTCGACGAAATAAATCAGCTTTACGCTGTAGGTAGGCAGAAGAAACCTAGTGTTAAGACACTCTGTTCCCCACATTCTGCCGAATTCTGGAGGCATTGCGTGTTGAGTGACAGAATTCAGCGCCGCGCTTTGCCTCGACACTAGAGCGAAGAAATGGAAATATAAATTTAAGTAAATATTTTATTTCTTCGAGTGGGGATCAAACCCACAACCAGTCGACATTACAATCACATTTTGTGCCCCTGCGTCACGACTGGCCTCGTTCATTCGTTCATTTCAAAGATAAAGCGCGGCGGCGAATTATAATACTCAACACATAATGTCTTACAAATTGGGAAATGGACTGTCGTAACACTAGGTTCCCTTTTCCTACTTATTCAACCTACGTGATGCTAAAAAAAGATTTTGTTTCTTGCATCACTTCGCTCTTCGGCTTATAACAATACCTTTCTATGGGTGAAACATTTTTTACTATCCTGATCATAATAGTGACAAAATCCAAAATCATCTAACATTTATTACGTAAGTTACGGTACAAGTATGGTTAAACAAAAAAGTATAGTCTACCTTTATAAATTTTCAAAATAAATCATAAATCAAATTTAAATTCCATTCTTGTTTCAATTTTTAATTTAAATTAAAATTACTTTATTTCGACTTGCAAAAATACTACTTGTAAAATGGAATTTTAGCATTGAAATTTCAACTAGTTTTCAATTTTCAGGTAATCCCATTCTATCCATCAACCAAGTGTTTATGTAGCGACATCACAAAACAAGTAATATAACGTTATTCAGTCCGACAATGCTGCTTTGCATTGCAAATATAGCTACTGATGGTGGAACGTAACTTTGCATCTCAAACCGGTACTTTGAGTCTGCATCGAATTATGTCCCGTGTTATTCTATGTACTTGCTGGCTCTGTTTTGTTTATATATAGCTTATATAATACTAGTAGCTTCCCACGACTTTATTTGCAGTCCTTGAGAAAATATGAAATATCCAGTATTTTTCCTATTCTCATAGGGATTTCGAGAAAGGCCTAGTAGAAAGAGCTTTAGTAATCCCCTATACCCCGCAACAAACCAAATTTCAACTTTTTGAGTCCAGTAATTTTGTCTGTGCAATTTTCTGTGTATAAGTAATGAACATTTTTTATATCTATACTTGTTATAAAATTGTAACGGATCGGTGTCCGTACATGAAAGGTATATGAGAAAAAATGATTACCTTTATTTATGTAATAGAAACCAAAATAATGATTTTTATGTTGTTTTGTCTTTTTGTCTGTGCGTTTGTTCACGCTTATCTCAGAATCAGCTTACTCGGAAACTTGGAAATAATTCACAATTTTAAATTAATTTAAATTTATTTCTCATTTCTTTATAAATTCCTCATTTAACTCAAAACATCTAAAAGTCACTTTGTCATATACACAAAGGTTAAAGACAAAGTTTTAAAATTAGCGTTTGTTACAGTAACTTTAAGTTAAGCAATGAAAGTGGAACACATTTTATAATTACGCTCCCACGTCACGTCACGTCACGCCGACAATTTGCCAACGATACGTTTGTTTGTAAATTTTTAGATAAGGACAATCCTCTTTTTAAAGTACATTTGTATATTATGTATGTCATATGTGACACTCTTAGGTATATATTTAATGTATAGCTTCACGCTGTAGTCAGCACATCAGCTCATCATCAGCAGGCAGAGGGAACCTAGTGTTAAGATACTGTGTTTCCCATTTCCCTCCGAATTCTTTAGGTATTGCATGTTGTGTGGCGAAATAACGCTGCGCTTTGCCTTGATACCAGAGCAAATAAATGTTTCATTTCTTTGAGCGACAATCGAAGCCACAAGAAGTCGCCCGCAACTTACAACAACTATTATATCGAAATGTTTAAGGTAGTGAAATATAATCTATAGTCTTCTTCAATAATGAACTATCCAATGCTAAAAAGACTCATCAAATTGAACCAGTAGTTTCTGAAGTATTTAATATTAAGCGAGTCTTTCTAATATCTCGCATATAGCAAATATTACATATTTTATTACCTTAAGTGGGAATCGAGCCCACACCCTATCGTGTTTACAGTTGCACGCTTGTACTTCTGCGCCATGACTGGCCTTAATCATACATATGTGCATAAAACATTAATCAGTGACGCATGTGACCTTTCGGTCAAAATTGGATCCCGAATAATTAATTCGTTAAACAAACAATCCTATTTGAAATCTTTCTATATTCATACATTTCCTGGATCAATGTCTGTGCGTGAGTGACTATGGTCTCCAATTTTCGTTTAGTTTAGTGACCAGCCACTTCAGGTGCCAAATCTTTCCTTGCTTCTATTTATTGTAATAGGTATATCTTACACTCTGTTTATTGCTGAAAGCCGAATTCCAACCCATATACATAAGATATAATATATTGTTTTATGAAATTGAATAGTTTTTTCTATAGTGACTATTAAGGGAAGCCGTTATGGCGCAATGGTACAGCTTGTTGCTATAAACACAACGATTGTGTATCCGATTCCCATAAGATGGAATAAATTATTTTCATTTCCTCGTTTTAGTAACAAAATAAAAATTCCACCACACAACGTCTCGAAACATGGGTGGTGCGTGGGTAACGGAATGTTCTAACACTAGGTTCCCTCTGCTATAAACGGGATACAGCACTAAGCTATAAAAAGACTATTAATTATTAATAACTATAAATAGCTCAACTACATATCTTTTATACCATATATAAAATAGGTATATATCACAGATAAAAGCATTAACATTTTAACGACTTCGTCACCGTCGTGTAGGCGTAGCGTTTAATTATATGATCGTTTTATGAACACGACCCTTATATTTTATTATTTTTGGAACTGCATCGTTTAGCGTCTGTTTTATAGAGACTGTCTCTAAGAAGTTATAAAATTAAGTCTCTTTTATGACTTTGTGGAAGATCTCTACATTAAGGTAGAGTCTTAATGATCGACGGTTTCATGTTTGGTTATTTATATAGGAAATATTCTCTCTTTAAGGCCGTGCAAGAACAGAGGGCGTGTCTAACTGTAAACGCGACGGCTGTGGGTTCGATTCCCATTCAGGGAACGATTTATTTTCATTTCCTCGCTCTAATAACAATACAAAAAGAAAAAAAAGTAGGGCGACAAGTGGGAAATGGAGTGTCTTAACATTAAATTTCCTCTGACTACCTTCCTGTACGTAAAATACAGTGGGAAGCTAAAAAAAGTTAGAAATACTACCCACTTCGAATAAAATCTAATCCCATAGACTTCCTCATCGTAAATCCATTTAAAGTAACTGAGAGCTACCGTCGTAGTAGTGACAAGCTTGCAGCTAAGCTCTCAAGCGCTAATGACTTCAAGAACGCTTCACTAAAAATAAGAATACTCTACATTTTTGAAACGCCTTGAAATGTTTCTCAGATATAAATGTGAAATGTAAGAATTTAAAATATTTTCTTTTATTTAGGTATGATAAATTCAGAATCTAGGTTATGTTCATTATTTAGATTACATTTAGGCCGTCGTGATGCTTCGGCACAGCGTTAGACTATAAAATGTGACGGTTGTAGATTCGATTCTCACTCAGGAGAATGTACTATTTTTATTTCTTCATTCTGGTAACAAAATAAATACGCCGTTGAGTATCTCCAATCAACGTAATGTCTCTAAAATTAGGTGTAAAGTGGGAAATGGAGGGTCTTAACATCAAGTCCCTAAAATAAAAAAAAATCAAATATTAAATTTAGAAGATGTATAAAAAATACTGATTAAGTGCGAGTCAAACTCGCCCACCGAGGCTTCCGTATCAATTTCAGGCTGGTAAATCATAAGGTAGGAAGTGCACTGTAGAACTTATAAAAGTAGACAAAGTTAAGTTTGCGGGCATAAACGTTCATTTTGTATGAAATAAACTACAAATATAAGTATGCAGTATTTTTTTTGTCTTTTCATAAGTTTTTGTTTATCTGTGCTATAAGACATTGCTTCGTATCAAATTTTAAAATTCTGAGTCCACGGGAAGTAGAAGAAGTTTTGATTATCTTGCGAGTTTTGAAAATTTGCGGCATTAGAAACGTTGGATTAGAAATTTGATTTGTTCACAGCGTAGGTAGACCTGAGTATGTGATATAATTTTCAGTTTGATACCTCCACGCTTTCCTGAGAAAAAGGGTCTTCACAGAGGGATGGAGAGAGAGGACGGAGAACAAAGTAGACCAATAAAGATTCTGTTTTTATTACGGAACCCTAAAAATTAAAAAAATAGAATCAATATTTTAAGTACTTAGTTAAAATCAAATCAAATCAGCTTCACGCTGTATCCCGCACACAGCAGGGTAGGCAGAGGGAACCCAGTGTTAAGACACTCCAGTTCCCCACTTTCTGCCGAATTCTCGAAGGAGGCATTGCGTGTTGAGTGGCAGAACTCAACGCCGCGCTTAACCTCGACACCAGAGCGAAGAAATGGAAATATAAATTTAAGTAAATATTTCATCTCCTCGAGTGGGGATCGAACCCACAACCAGTCGGTTTTACAGTCACACCTCGTGCCGCTGCGCCACGACCGGCCTCAAGTACTTAGTTTATAGAAAAATAATTGTGCATTCTATATATAAAACAATTCCGTTTCTGATTGACAAACCAATAACGCACCTTTAAATTAAATCTAAATATATATATATATATACATATATATATATATATATATATACATTTATACACATAGTGGAAGCGTCTACGCTCCTTTTACCTGCGCAGTATGTAAAGAAAAATATTTCAAACTCATGACAAAAAAAATATCATTACATACAGTTTAGACGTAGAATATTTTTTTATTTTACGATTTTTATTCATACTATATCACGTGTAACGCAGTTACTAATAGATACCAATACCGTAAACACCTACTACTCCAAAAATATTCAGAACATTGCCGATCTGCCACTTTCATTCTCAAAAAACATACCGAACGCGAAACGGATACCTCTCGTTCTATTTTACACAATTACTTATTTTCTATAATAAACGTTTTAACAATAATTTCGTGAATTAAGCGTGTGTGACGTTGTGGTTAGTCCGTTAATAAGTCAGTCAGTTAATAAGTTTATGTCCGTGTGCGTCGTTCTTAACAAATGGTGTTTTATTTTACAACGATAACTTTATTAATTATTTTGTTTGAAAACCATACTTTTTAATTTTTAGCAAAATCTCTTTTGTCTTAATTATATGAGGCTTTTATAGAGTAGTTAAAATTGTGCTTTTGATTTAAAGTAGTGGTGAAGACAGAAACACTCTGTTTAAATATTAATATTATTTTGATTATTAGAACGACATTGTATCTCAAACGTATACTATGACTTCTTAATATAATAGACAATAACCGGAAGAGGATCAAGCGCTTTATCTTATATTATATATATATGGCTTCATCGTTATATATATTATAGTTTTATTATATGTATATTATGAAATTGAGTTGTAATCGACATTACTACCAAGGCTTACCTAGATTATAAGCGCGACGGTTCTAAGTTCGATTCTCATACAAGAATAAGAAATATTTTTATTTCCTCCCTCGGGTAATAGGACAATGACATTATTGAGAGGTGGAACATCGCTCGACCTACAATGTCTAGAAAATTGAAAGGGAAATGGGGAAAGGAGTGTCTTGGGTAATAGGTTCCCTCCGCGTTTCCGTCTATAAGCGGGATATAAAAAAATCATCAAATATTCATAAATACGGACATTGACATAACACATACTTCATATAAAAGATTACTCAAAGCGTACAACTAAGCAACGTTTAGGGTAAAAGGGTTAAGCCACGGGTTACTTTGTTATTAACAAAGTTCGTCAGTTATGGCTTATCCCTTTCGTTTCAACGTCAAAAATGAGTATTTCACGAGTGTATTGGAAAAATAGAGCAGTTATTTCAAACAAAGCCATGAGTTCATTTATTAGAATTATTTTTAGTCTATATTATTTTTTTATTAAAAAGATATATTACTTTTCACCCAACGATGATTTAAGAGGGAACCTAGTCTTAAGTCACTCATTTTTCACATGTTTTTTCTCAATTTTCAAGACATTGCGTGCTGAGTGACAAAACTCAACGCAGCGTTTATTCTTGTTAAAACGATAAAATGAAAATAATTAATTCCCCCGAGAGGGATTCGAAGCCGTAGCTATCGCGTTTACAGTCATATACTGTTCCACTGCGCCACGACGTACTTCTACCACGTGACTTTGTTTACCAGAAAGAAATAATATCAATTTAAATATAAACGTTCCACTTAAAACTAATAATTAATATTTTTATTTCCTTAATACCAGCTCCTTCAGAATTTATATGATTATTCTCTCCAACTGATTAGACGAAGCGCAGCGTTAGGTTACGCGATCTAACAAAGTCTTATAAAAAACGAGATGCTTACAATATTTTCACTCAAAATTAATTTCTCTACCTACCTAGTATTAGGAAAAGATTAATATCATAATTTTCTTGTTACCTCACTTTATTATCAACCGTGTAAAATATAAAGCGTAATCCGCACAAGCAGTTACACAATTAAGATTCCTCATACGATACTGTTAAGTTCGTAGATCGAAGCTTAATATCTTATATGAAGGCTTAGAGCTTACGTTATAAGTCTTTGCTAGTGCCAGCTACTTTTATATAATAAAAGTACTTTTATATAATAAATTAAATAAAAGTAAAATATTAAAATATTGGATGTCTTTTTAAGCAGTGGTTGTGGGTGCGATCCTCATATGGAGGATTGTTTTTTTTTTTCATTTATTTCCATGTCTTAGCTTTGGTAAACAAAGTGCGGCGTTGAGTTCCACTACTCAAAAGGTACTACTCCAAACTCAAAATCTCGAAAAATTGAGCTGTATTTGCATAGAAAGTGAGGGAGTCAAGTGAGTGGTGCCCACTTCTGAATAATCTTGTGTCCACTCCAGAAATCTAAAAATGCGCTAGGTACCCAAGTACTTGGGAACGGAGTGTCTTTACTATCGAAGGAAGTCTTCTCCACCCTAGCATGCTAGACAAGAAAAAGCGTGAAGCTGCTTTTATTTTTCTAACTAAAGTTCAATCGAGAAAATGTTTAAAAGATTTTATCAGTTTTTTAACAGGATGATATACAGCTTAGCGGCAAGTTTAATCTTAAGAAGTTAGCGACTAAGAGACTTGAACTAAACGTAAAGAAATATTACATTTAGGACTTAAGACTATATATATATAGCCCCTGCTCCTGCCAGGACATGAGTCGTGGTGCATGGGCGCAACTTTGGGAAACGGAAACGTTTTAATAGGAACGTAGTGACTTATTACTAGGTTCGCAGGTCCCCTATGCTAACCCTGCTTTGTGCGGGTAACAGGGTGAAGCTAAAAAATAAATATTATATTTATGAATTAAGACAGTAATTAGCAGTTGTAAATTAAGTAAAACACTAGCTTTTCCTGTGGCTTCACCTACGTATTTTTTATAAAGTACATTTATATGTGTATGAGATATGACAAGTGTATTCTAAGTGCCCGAACTAATACTGACTACTGGTACTGTTAGTATGGAGTATGGATTACATCGATAACGTAATAAAATATTTCTCTATTAACGGAAATTTATTAAAATAAACAAAAAATACAAAAGAGCTGTATCTTTTGTTTATTTTAAGCAAAAGAGTAGTACACTTTTAATTTAAGAATTCAAACAAATTGTTTAGTCTTCTCACTACACCTCAATGCTATAACAATATCACAGAGCGTAATAAAATGAAATTACTCCCGCCCCAGGCTCAAGAGGCAATCAACTCCGTTCATAATACAGAGTGGAGACGTTTCATATAGTGTACTATTAGTTTCTATTTTACAGGTGCGTGATGCTCTTGTACATTTTATTATATATTTGAACAATTCTTTCTTTTATCCCTGTTACTCTTCCGTTTTATTATATTATTATAAATAGAATATTTTTTTATATAAATATTCTGTAGTGAAAATCGAACTTACAAATATTGCAAGTAAGTCAGATTTTTTTTAAATTTAAAAAACAGGTTCACGCTGTATCCCGCACACAGCAGAGTAGGCAGAGGGAACTTAGTGTTAAGACACTCCGTCCCCACTTTCTGCCGAATTCGGGAGGCATTGCGTGTTGAGGGGCAGAACTCAACGCCGCACTTAACCTCGACTCCAGAGCGAAGAAATGGAAATATAAATTTAAGTAAATTTTTCATCTCCTCGAGTGGGGATCGAATCCCCAACCAGTCGATTTTGCAGTCACACCTCGTGCCGCTGCGCCACGACCGGCCTCAATTTTTAAATTGATTGATTATTATGCACAAAATCATATTATTATAAACAACAACTTGAAGCTGCGATCCCTAAGTAATGAACTACCACCACTAAACCAGACGGTTGCCTAAAACAATTTAATTTCACTAATTCGAAGTTTGCCAACTTAGTTTATAGGGTGGCGACATCAAAAGCGGTCGAGACGGGACGGTGGGATGGGCTTGAACATTGAACAATTAATTTGGAAAGCCGCTTGGAATTTTAATAATGTCGCT
>JAATLQ010034536.1:0-13069 GCA_013421005.1 Heliconius erato x Heliconius himera
TATGTATTTATCATGTATTTTCTGTTTATATTTCTTTATTATGTATGTGTATTCTATGTAGTTTATGAGATAGTATTTGTGTAGGTTTATAAATAAATATTATTATTTATGTTAATATCTCTATATGTAATTTTCTTGTATCTTTGCACCGCGCCATGCCCGTTCTTTTAAATTGATTCTTTTGATTAGGTTGCCTGGAAGAGATCACTCTTAGTGATAAGGCCGCCTTTTCACATTTTAATTTTTATATGAATTTATTTTTTTAATTTTGTAATTTTCTGGTGTGAAATAAAGAGTTTTTATGTTATGTTATGTTATCTTTTACTATAATAGATTTTTTAAATTTAATTTTAGAATAGATTAGAATAGTCTCTGAGGCAATATTTTGAAAGTGGGAAACGGAGAGTCTGAACACTATATTAACACATGCTATATGCGGTACAGCGTTACTTTTATTTTAAATGTACCTTTTGGAATTTTATTATTACAGTCGTAATGGCCATAAATAGATTTTCCAGATCTTCCCAAACGACACAGTCCCAGCATCCCAGCTGTACTCAATCGTAACGTTCGTAAGAGCTATACGTTCTAAGTTTAATTATTCACATCAAACAATCAAGTTCACGCTCGAGCTCGCCAAGTCTTAATTACTTTGTAGATTAAAGACAAGTTTATCATTATATTTAGATTTGGTACTGGAAATATTATATTTCTTGTCCGAAAAGTAAAAATATTTTTTGCTATATGTTTACTTATTTTCTTTTGTCAACATTTGGTTTACGATTTTGACTTACTGATGAACTACTACTAGCTACTTTATTATATAAGTAGACTAGTTCAAAATTCTTAAAAATTTTAACGTTACCTAAAGTTTTTTTTGCATTATATTTTATTTATTCTATTGCTGTTTCAAAATTAACTTATTAAATATAATTGTTATCTTTTAAAATATTATCAGTCTTATTTATTAAAATATTATCAGTCTTACTTATTTAACAAACGTATAATAATTTGAACGTAGCGGGTCTCGAACCCGGGCCTCCTGGAAACCGACCAGACTTATTATACGTTTTCTAAACAAGAATTTTCGTTCCCTAGGTGTGGAATAACACTTTAAAAATGTTAAAAATATTATCAGCCTATGTTAACAGTACAACTGTAGATATCGTATTGTTTCGACCATTAAAGTTAATTTAATCATCAGAGTTTATGTATAACACATAAGATATGATAATTATTGGTTCTTTTACATTTTTTAAATATTTTTTTTGATAATAATGTTTTTTTATTTATTTCTACTTAGATATTTATAGCATAGATAGCTAACTAATATATGCATAATATATATAATTTAGGTATGTGTCAATTTACGAAGTGGAACATAAAAGTGTCATATAATAAGCTTCTGGATAGCCATGGTTAATTTAAATTTAATTAAGATATCTTTAATCACTAGATACCGTGAAAATAAACTAACTTTGAGGATACTTACCTCCATAATTCCCTTACTCTAAATGAGTACTGTAACACTTCTACCACTATTTCAGATAAAATTTAATAAGATGATATTAAGAATACTTCATTAGAAGCCAATGCAGTTTTTCCATGCTTACCGGACCCTGTTTATGCTGTTATAATATGTTGTATTGTTCGTGCAATTTGGACTCTATATTTTCATATGTATGTTATGATACAAGTTAACGATTACGATTGACGATATTAGTTAGGCTTACTATTATGTGTAAATGTCGTATTTTATTGAAAAATGTTTTGTCATTTCATACCTACACCTACACCGCCTACCTACACTACCACACACACACTACAAATGCAGTTCTTACCGCGTGAATCTCGATCCTGCGAGAATTCAGTGATTAAAAGCAGCTCCTCATTCTCAGTTTGACCAAGTTCATACATAATTTAATAAAATCCAACCAGGCCATTATCTTAACATCTTTCCATTGTATATAAAATGTGTATTATTTACCATAATTTACATAAATAATAGTACACTTTCCACTGTAAATCCTTCGAGAAACAAAAGTGTTGAAGAATACTAAATATTTATAACGGCCTGTGAGTAAAATTTAAATTTGAATAAACTATAACACTACTACTGTGCTTTATTTACGTAAGGTATTAAACTTGCTCGAGCAATATTATATTTCCTTATTTCATTTTACTTTCTTTTTATAGTAATTTGTAGGTTTATTTTTAATTGGAGGTAAAATACTGAATATCATCGTTATTTGCAGACTTTGCTCCACGACTGAGTTCAAATATACGAATATTTAAAAACTAAAAATTAAATCAGCTTCATCCTGTATCCCGCACACAGCAGGGTAGAGAGAGGGTACCTAGTAATAAGACACTCTGCTCCCTTGCTTCGACACCAGAGCGAAGAAATAAAAATAATAATTTAAATAAATATTTCATTTCCTAGATGGGAATCGAGCCCACAACCTGTCGCGTGTACAGTTACACTTTGTGCCGCCGCGCCACGACTAGCCCCTTATTTCATAATCTAGGGTTAAAAAGCTTTAATCCAATTAAATAATTTTGAATGTTGTGTCTTGGATAATAATATCTTAATATACTGTGTTCGATACATTCTGTACAGTAACTTTTGTGAGCATGTACCTTCTTAGCTGTTCTTCTTATTTAAAAAAAAATATAATAAATCATTCGAATGAGAATCGAACCAACAACCATCACGTCTCCAGTCCGATCCTGCCCCAACTCTATTGACATACACACTTTATTCGACATTTCCGCATCTGACAACAAAAGAGAACATCTTTCAATACTATCCTTTGTTTCGACATCAAAAGCTTTATTGATGTCGATAGTTCTGTAAGCAATGAGATTCAAGTCAACGTGACGAGGATCTCTGAAATTGAGATTTATGTGGTATGTAACAATATTTTTTCGTCTTTTCAATATTTTAGTTATGTGTAAGTGATAAAGTATGTTCAAATGAAAATTAATTTATATAAATATTCGCTTTGATAAGAAGACAAAACGCGGTGTTGAGTTCCGCTAATCTCGTGAAAATTTGGCGAAAGGTAGGAAACTTTTAGATCGGCTATACTTAGTTATGTATAATATACTCGTATATAGGAAGGATATTTTTTATCCAATGGACATTTTTTTATTACATATGTACTATTATATAGATCTACACGTAGTATGGTTTTTTCTAAAATATTATTTTTGTCACGTTCGCTATGGGAACAGTTGTTCTAGTAAAAAATTGCTATTTTTCATTTTCTTTGTTCTTTGTCAGCTCCACTGAACAAAATGTCACATTAATGCAAAATGCTTACATGTCAATCTGGCCTCATCATTTAATACAAATTTGAAGTAAAGTATAGGCAGATGGAGCCTGCTACTTAATCACTCCGTTGCGTTTTTAGTAGCGGAACTCAACGCCGCACTATCTCTTGTTACAAGAAAATGAAAATTATTAATTTCACCAAAAAAGCTATTAAATCATAAAAAAATTACATTTCTTTAATAAGGTAACACGCTTAACCACTCGAGTTATGTTATGAAGGGGTTTCTTTCCCATAAAAATGTAGTTAGAATGTGTCAAACATAGCAATGAACTGCTTTTGACTCACTGAGGAGTCAAGTGGGGCACAGGGTTGAGTCCAAGTTATAAATTATTAGCGACAAAATTCACACAATTTGTATGAATTTCTTTTGTTATTTTTTTAATGACAAATATAGTGAAAAGAATCTATCCTTATACCTTATTGTTTTAAAATAACATTCCTCATATAGCAGGGTAAACAAAAGGAGCTTAGATTTTACTTTACTGTTACGAAATTATTTTTGAGACATTGTGTGTTTAGTGGCGGAACTCAACGCTGCATTTTTTTTCTTACCTGAACGAAGAACTGAAAAAAGATTGTTTCCTCGAGTGGGAACAATCGTTGCGTTAACAGTCAGACGTTGTACCGCTGCTTAAAAAAAAATGCTTAAAAAAACAGAAATCGTTTTAGCTTATCCCTTGATTTTCATTTAACAGTTTGCAAAATGAAGTTACTTTCAGGATAATATCTTCTCAAACAGAGTTCGTTGAACATGTAAGAGCCAGAGTGTGATATAATATTTTTTAATTTCCTGCAAATGTACTAACAAGGCTTAATTTAATACAAACAGTAACAGTATACTAAAAGAATATATTTTATTCATAACTTGCTTCATTTAAATAGCACTGCATGAAAGCTTTTAAAATAAAGATGCGTTGTTTTTTTAAGTAAAGTTTTGTTTATTTTTTCTTGTATTGAAGAAGGTACAAAATACTTACTAATATATCTCGAAGCCATCGCGAGGTCTGACTTAAACAAGAAGGTGTTTGATTCCCACTCGAGAGAATGATTATGTGTCATTTTTTACCTCTTGCTCTGATAGACAAACCAACAACCAACAACACGCAGTGGCTCGAAAATTGGATGAAAATTATTAAACAAAATGTTTTACAATAAGTTTACTCTATCCACCCAGCTTTATACTATATGCGGGGAAAAGAAAGGAATTATTTTGCCATGTGTGACAAGATGTCCATCGTAGACATCTAGGGGGGATTTATACTATAGTGCCAGTTACGATTTTTTCTCTGCTGGATCTCATATTCTTGTATGAAACCATTAAAAAGCGCAACCTTAAAGGCCGGCAACGCACATGTAGCTCCTCTGGTGTTACACAGGATCGTGGGCGACGGTGATCACTTACCACCAAGTGATCTCTGCGTACATTTATTTGCCTTGTCCTTTCGAACCTTTGAAATCTTTGAACCGTGACCATTGTGTGAATCATGGTGCCAACCATTGTGTGAATCTTGCCTTATAGTGTAAAACCCACAAATTACTCAGTTCTGTGGCACTATGTAGTTTAAGCGCTGAATTTTGAAAATTTACAGTCGAGACTAGTAATTGAAGTAAAGTTTTCATTGCACTCTCGTTGTTGGAGTCGTTAACGAAATTGTGAGTTCCGCACAAACGTTCCGCCGCAATGATAAAATGCCACAATTTATTTCCCTTTTATACGACGAATGTATGTTACATTAGGTTTTGCTCTAAACGATCTTTTTATAAGTAGTTCGTTTACTTTTAATTATTGATACACTTTCTTTCACTTGCGGTTTCACCTTCTGATTAACTGGAATTACTTAAGAGTTACATATGGCACATGACATATTCTAGTTAGATATTATTAGATTTGACACCTACATTTGATGTAGCTTGATGAAAAACTATGGCTTAGTGCCTGGATGATTTCCAAGAGGCGCGGGTTCAAATAGTACTACTAAAAATAAATTATGCTAACACATCCCCTGTATCTAGCAGCGTTGGCAGAGTATATAGAGAGTAATAGTTTCCAGACAGTCTATTCTTCACTTTCTGTAAAAACTTATCTATCTATCTATTACTATTTTTGCCGTGTGATCCCGGCCTAGAATAGGATCATCCTGGTACTGGTGGTGTCGTAAGAGGCGACTAAAGTACGTGTCGTAGAGTCACATCGCCAGCAATGGCAACGCATGGGCAGACAATAGAGTAATGCCGGGCTCCGGCGCCCAGCCCACCTTAAAGGTCAGCAACGTAGCTCCTCTGGTGTTGCACGGAGTCGTGGGCGGCGGCAAGCACTTACCATCAGGTGACGCGTACGCTTGTTTGCCTTGTCCTTTTCCAAATAAAAAAATAGTAATAATAATAAATATCTTGGATTCACTCACAACTGTCGTGTAAGCACATCTCTGGCACAATTGGGGAAAAAGTCTTTATTTGCTTCTTAGTTAACAAAAAAATAAATTCTTTCTATTGACAACTTTTCAGAAGTAACACCTAAAATTCCTCATAATTTAGGGTACATGCGCTCAAGTAACTTCAATCAATTTTCATTCAAAGATGAAACATTCCATTTACGTCAGTAAGGAAACAAGACCACATGCAATTACTGGCTGCTACGTCCACTTCAAATCTATATTCATAAATGTATGGTCAACATAATACTGATAGAAGAAAATAGAACAGAAATTAAATTAAAACGATGGCAAATTAAATACATACGTTCTTGATATACGCCACCGTGGTATAGTTGCGGTTCATAGGATTGCGATGGTTGAGGGTTCACTAAGTATTTGCGGTATTTTTTTTGAAAGTTCTTTATACTGTTTATGCAGAATACAGTGTATTATTGTCGAGTATATATATACAATCACACAGTGAAGTTTTGTTGAAGTTAAACCATTGATTTTGAAAGTTTTATTTATTATAAAATTTAAAAAAAAAACATTAAATAACGAGGCTAAATACTTTCTGCATATATAAAAAAAACATTAAAAATATTAAATGTCTTATTTTTTTTATTCTGACCGTACACTGCAGGGTAAATTTCCCACAATATTCTGGTGCGGTATTCGCTAAGATTCTAATCTAGGTTTGACCCTTAATTCTAAATGCAAGTCGACCAGCTGCGAAGAATTACAGTACATGATTAGAAAATTTATACAGACAGGAGGTTCGATAAAGTAACTACCTCATAAAAACCAGTAAACGAACACCGACTATGACTTTTGGGACTTTTGGTAGGACTTTTGTGAGCCTTCCAAATAAAACTAAAACCTTCCCAAAAAATATCAAGAAATCCCAAAAATAAGAAGAACAGACAAAGCAACCGACAAAAAAAGCCCATGGAGCTAGCTAGCATAGAGCATCGATATACACAAAAAATATCTTTATTCCTTGTCTCTTAGTATCCTTGGGCGGACAACGACGGGATAGCTGCAAGTCATTTTTTAATATGCGTGAGCCGCAATCGTATCACCCGTTACACTCTTCTTCTTCGTAATTATTCTTAATTAGCCTTTACCTGTGGCTGCGCCCGCGTGGTCACATAGAAAAATTTACGAGTAAGTGTTGTTTATGACAACAACATGTTGCGATGTATCCTACATTCAATACAAAAAAACCTAGAAAACTTATTAGAACTTAATCTTACTTAGAAAATTGATTATTGATATTAATGACAGATCTATCATTCTTAGAACAAACTACATATCAACTTCGACTACTATCAACTTACTTCAACTCCAACTTATTGAGAAAAGAGGTTTTACTAGAAGAATAAATTTTGAATTCTTGAGAAAGTAGATAGATACCGAATTGAGAATAAAATGTCAATTTTAATTTATCATAAGTTACTTTTAATTGGTGAAACAGTTGTATTTTGGCTTTAATTGATTGGTTAGAATGAGAGTAAAAAAATGAAATAGAAGTAGTGTAAAAATATAGATAGAACCAATTAACTTATTTCGTGTTTGGAAAATATGTTGAAATCCGCCACTCAAAACGTAATTTCTCAAATATATTGCCTAAAAAATCTTAGAAGTTTATATGTTAATAGTTAGACATAATAAATATATAACATGAACGTAAATTATTATTTATAATTTTATGACCCAATAGTAAAGTAAAACAATAAACTTTTCTTCATACGATATGAGTCCAATATACCCTAACATTTGTGCCTCCATTAGGCCAGAGGCGCACTAAAAAGATGAACTGGGTCCAAGCAATATTGTACAGGTGTAATATTGGAGAAAAAAGGTAAATATCTCTTAAAATTTTTAGAATCAAATTCACCAAATTATGACACGAATTATATACAATCAACGAAGCTTTAATAACAAACAAAAGTTCAAATTGAATATTAAATTGAATATTGAATATGGACTACAGTCGACATAACCGTCCATAATGCTTGGGGACATTAAATAAGCATTTTGATGCAGAATTTCCTACACTAGCTATTCCATAATCCGTTCCGTATCGAAATTGATATGCCGATGCTTCAGGGGGTTCATTTTTTCTTTAGTTATCTCTGGTGCGCAGAAAGTACAGAACAGAGAGTATTTAATTTTTTTTCAACTTCTGCTGCATATAGAGATTGGCTATTATATCTATTACGTTTGCGTTCCAATATTATATTAAATATATTTTTTTTAAGTATCCGCTTATTCCTGCTTGTCCCATTGTGTGTGTAGATTCGATTCTTACTTGGACAAATTGATTTACCTTTAATTATTTAAAGTTGGGAACGAAATGTCTGATCACCTAGAAGGTGAATTTTCAAAGCATTGCGTGTTGAATGGCGGAATTCAACGCAGTACTTTGCTTTGTTACTAGAGTGAGGAAAATAAAAATATTAAATATTCCATTCCCCGAGTGGGAATCGAACTCACAACCGTCGCATTCCATCAGCCACAAACAAATATAATAAATATTACTTTTCTTTTTTAACAGAAACAGCCAGAGTGGGTAGTCCACTACCTTTCTCATATAAATTTATCAAATATTATATCAAATTACAAAACGCATGCACAATTAATTACAATCATACGATGAATAATAGAAGTTTGACAACAAAGTGCTGCTTTCCAAACCAGCACGTTGAATTGTATAATTTGTTAAATTATAGAATTCAACTTAAAATTTACGAAATTTCAGGATGTGAAAATGATCATTCGTTTAGAAATTATTATTTGTGTTAAGCACTACTCTTTAGTAATAATAGATATTTTTATAGGTTCATGGTGTATCTCATATATAGCACGATAGGCAGAGAGAACCTCTTGTCAAAGTATGTCGAAACATCTCCTAAATAAATGACTAGAAGATATCACGTTTGCCAATTCGCGGACTCCACGTAGAGAAGATTTAAGGGTTCTGAGATAAGTGTGACCAGTCCACTACTACTTCAGCTAACACGTTGCAGGGTATGCAAAGAAAACATAGGAACCTAGTGTTAAGACGCTATGTTCCCATTAACACCTCCCCACTTTCCACCGAATTCTAGAGGCATTTTGTATTGAATGACGGAATCCAACGCCGCGTTAAATGTAAAAAAAAATAACATTTAGTATTTGTTATATTTCAATTGGTTTGTAAATAAAGTTGTATCAATTTACAGTATTTCGTTCGACAAATTCCCTGTAATATAATTGTTTTATGAAATTAGCTAAAACTTTAGTTTTTAAGGTATCGTACCCAAACGGTAAAACGAACCGAAATGGAAACAAATCTATTACTAAGCCTATTACTAAGATTTCGTTGTTCATCCGTCCGCGTGGCTGTCTGTCACCAAGCAGTATCTCATGAACCAAATATGGTAACTAATAAATTAGACAGTTTCAATTTTCACATAAAATATGTTGCCGCTATAACGAGAATTACTAAAAAATAGAATAAAATAAATATTTAAGAGATCTCTCATACAACAAACGTAAGTTTTTTGGCCGTTTTTATAGACAATGGTACGGAATCTTTCGTATGTTAGTCCGTCTCACACTTGGTCGGTTTTTATTGTCTATACAATATTATTATATATTATTGTCATTAAATTGATAATATTATATAAAAAGTAGGAAACAAAAAAAATGCATTAGTAAATAAATGAGCATTTCAAGCGGGTCGCTAATTTGTACAGTTATACCAGGTTGAATTTGGTTCGTAGAACTAATTTAATATATTTCTATGTAAAATCATTTTGTACATACTTTTGTTGATATTATGACCATCGTTGCCTCACTTTAGTATGGTTAGAGTTATTAACATTTACTCGTTCAAATTAATTTCATGCGAAGTTAATATTTGAAATTTTTGTGATGGTTTCACTAAACATTTACTGAACGCGATATTAAAGTTTTTAGAAAAATTGTGTGGAATATTTTATTTATGTTATGTTATTATGATATTTTTTATATGAACATTTTTTTTAGGTTCACGCAAGATACATCCGCTTATAGTAGGATAGGTAGAGAACACATTCTGCCGAATTGTGGAAGCATTGCGTGTTGAGAGACAGAAAACAACGACACGCTTTTCCTTGTTCCCAGGAAATATTACTTACATTTCCTAACTGGGGCGAATTAAATCTAGATTATTGGGACTCAAACCCACAGCCGTCACTTTTTCGCCACACTTTTGCGCCACGAGGGCCGTAACAAAACCAATAAACTATACAAAAAAGCAACACCGAAAGACAAACAAAAATTATGATAGTACACGATTACTGAATTAAAACTTTTCTCATATTTCAAAGATGAGGTTTATTATCGACTGTGGGTACATACGATTCAATTAAACTTTTGAGCCCCAGATTGTTATCAATAAAATTGAAATGACTTTTATTAAATAAGTTTATTTTCATTTGTCGTCATCAAATAATTCGTATCCAATATATACACAGAACAGTAACTATAAATGAAAATGTTATAAGAAAGAGAAAAAAATATTGAAAATTAAATTTAACTTTGAATAATTTACTTATGTAGGTGAGACCAGTCATGGCGCAGCGGCACAAGGTGGGACTGTAAAACCGACTGGTTGTGGGTTCCGACTGGTTATGGGTTGGGTGGGAAGGAGATGAAATATTTACTTAAATTTATATTTCCATTTCTTCGCTCTGGTGTCGAGGTAAAGCGCAGCGTTAAGTTCTGCCACTCAACACGCAATGCCTCCAGAATTTGGCAGAAAGTGGGGAACAGAGTGTCTTAACACTAGGTTCCCTCTGCCTACCCTGCTGTGTGCGGGATACAGCGTGAAGGTGATTTAATTTTTTATTTTATGTAATCGGTGACGTCCGTCTCACCGACCGCGTTAGAGTCCTCACAGGACATACACGTCACCAATAGCGGGCTAACTGCCGACTAATTAATTTTTAAATATTCCCTAGAGTATAACTCACAATCATTGCGTGTAATGTTTTCAATTGGGTTACGATGGCCTTCCTATAGTAATATTACCTATCAAAGACTTTATATGTCTTATATCCATTTACTTTTATTTTTTATACATTCTGCCTATTTAATTTTTATATATTTTTTTCCTTTGCACTGTATTCCGTATATATTTCTAATAGGCAGAGAGTACCTGGTGTAAAGACACTGTTTTTTCCACTCTCTGAACGATTTCCGAGGCATTGTGTGTTGAGTGGCGAAACTTAACTCCGCCCTGTATTTTTACCACAGCGAGGCAACTGAGTGGAAATCGAACCCACAATAATCGTAATAATCAATTATTTTTACTAGGCAATTATCGTGATAATTATTTTTTTTTCTAAATACACTGAAATAATATTAAATAAAAAAAGGAAGGAGCTGCGCGGAAGCCAATAGTCAATGTATAAATTCACTTGTTTATACATATATTATTTTAGGTGGAAAACATAGTTATAAAGAAAATTTCAAGCCTAATTTAACTTCAACGTATGAAGCATGCAAAGCTTAAATCGTTTTGAGCTTTTAAACTAAATTAATTTTAGTTTGTTTTGTATACATATAAAAGATAATGCTAAAAGTGATTCATGTATGAATTTTACTATATAATACCTATGTCACAACAAGTGATATAGATCAATTGAGGTTTATTTTGTTATTTGTCCGCTCTAGTCCCACTAAACAACAAGTAACGTTTAGCATGTAAGTAGAGAACAGAGTGTCTTGTCAATAAAATTTCTCTGCCGTATTTAAGGGGTGCGTGAAGATGAGAGAAAATAGCTCGAGAAACAATAATAATATCACAAATACATATACTTGACCTCCTGTGCTTAATCTATACTAATATTATAAAGAGGTAAGATTTGTATTTTTGTATGTATGTTTGTATTGTTTTCACACAACAACTACCGGACCAATTTCAAAAATTCTTTCGCTATTAGAAAGCTGCATTTTCACCGTCCCACATAGGCTATATTACATTTTCAAAAAAAATAGGGATCCCTAAGAAAAATGCAATAATGTAACCCAAGGTGTGAAGAAATTGATTTAAAAAATTTTATCATCGCGTGCGCTGCGAAAACTATTGATGATAGAACAAAATAATGTTCTACAGTATTATAGAACGCATCAATATCTATAAAAAAGTCCGGGATAGCATATGTCCAACTACTATAGTTATGACAATATAACTACATTTTTATATTTTATGTTGATGGAAGTGCCGGCAATAATCAAACCATTTTATTCATACCTCTGCATTAATCCTCATTCTATTAAATGATATTTTATTAAAGATAATTTCAATATGTGTAAAGTACTTTTTACATTAACAAAATCGGACGATCCGATCAAAATATATAACGAATTTAAAAATATCACTTTAAAGAAAATCATGAAATAATAAAAAATGCGGAGTGTAGCCTCGCGCAACATAGCGAGTAATTAACTCTGCGGGGCGGGGGGAGTTGCATCGATATCACTAACATTATGAAGACAACCGATTAGGTGTTTTGTTTCTTTATTTGAATTGAATAGGCCCTGAAACTACGGGACCGATTTGGAAAATTCCTTTACAATTAGGCGATTAACGTATAAAAAAAATAACCAAAAAACTCTTATATCGCGTACGCTGTGGAAGTTATTGACAATAGAGCAAAGTAATTTACTAAAATTTTAGAGAAGAATCTACAAAAAAGTTTAACAACCGAACTCTCCCGACTCTCCCGACTCTCCCGACTCTCCGAACTCTCCCGAACCTGACCATATGTGAGTGATATTCGTAATTCTTTACACTGTCCCAACTCACTGTCAGCGAATATGAATATCAATATAGTATGTATTTTGTGTTTATTGACATGTTGTCACTATAAATAAATATTGTGTTAGTAATATTAAATAAAACTACTTTTATTAATCAGTTACATGGATTTTAGTAGTTAATAAAAGTTAGTTTCACGTTATATACCCCGAGTGGAGATCGAATCCACAACCGTCTCTCATTACAGCCAGTCAACCAGCCAGCCAGTCTCGATATATTTTGTTAATCAATAATATACATTTTTATTCAATATATTATTCAATAATAGGTACACAAAGTCAAAGTTAAAAATGAAATAAAAGGTAGTTCAAGAAAGTAATGTAAATAAACTAAACGTAAATACACTTTTAGGTAACAGGAGTGGGATAGTCTCGTACCTATACACATACTACGTCTGATGTTTTAGACAAAGCCGCGTGGGGGGCGTTAAACGAGCAGAACACCCGACCATGTCCTGGCCTATG
>JAATLQ010034536.1:13169-23323 GCA_013421005.1 Heliconius erato x Heliconius himera
AATTGATTAACTAAATAATCAATTACCCGAATAGTCGAGGTTATGTGGCAGAGTACGAGTAGTACTCTGAACCACACCAGAGCCAAGACTTCACGTAGATAATTATAAATAGGTCTTAACCACATTTATAATTAAAAAATAACAATTAATTAATCAAATAATTAATTGTCCAAATAGTCGAGGTTAGCCAGTGGTGGAGCACGAGTAGTGCTCCGACCCACACCAGAGCCAAGACTGAACGTACAGCGCCCGTGCAGCCTTTTATATCATCGTTCACAAATAAGTTGCAGGGTAGAATAATAAGAATTGATGACGCAATCGCGTCATAGTGGCGTGACTCCTGTATTCAAAGCATAAATTGCGCAGAAAGTGAAAATCTTAAGTTTTCAATTATTGTTTGTGTGATGACAGAAAAAACTCGACAAAGATTTCAATATTTAATATTCTCCAATATAAGTTGAGACTTTCTCTTGGCTGCTTGCAGCCACGTAGTTCTTGCAATTTGTGTATGATAGATTTGTTATTGTATTAGTACTAATATGTAATCTATATTTTAACCCGGAATTTATGTGGGAAAAATTACGTTTGCAGTGTGCGCGCAATTACAGTTTACCTAGACAAATATGAAATAAATAAAAAATTTTCTTTTAAATATGACTATTCTTGCAAGCTCAATCAAATTAATTCCAAAAGACTTAAAATTACAATTATTTAGTGCACAACAGCGTGGATAACCAAACTAAAAAATAATTCATTTTGAGGGTTCTGTACCTCAAAAGAAAAAAACAGAATCCTTATAGGATCACTTTGTTGTCCGTCTGTCCGTTTTTAATTGTCATTATAAATGCATAACGCAGGCCATACACAGCTGTATCGACTCATGTTTCATTTATCCCTTACAGCATAATTAATATTGACCATTTAATGTAGATAAAAACTGTCATTTAGTGTTTTTAATTTTAATAAGTACCCTTGAAGCTGTAACACAGATTTAAAATTACATTACGCCCGCCACGCGTCGTTTGCTTATAAAAGTACATCCGCCACGGCCGCCTGGCTCCTTTCCCCCGGGCATAGAAGGAGGGCCTGATCATGTTACCTAAGGCTCATCAGCGCGATGGCGAAGTTATTCGACAAGTTATTGCTCCCACTTCTCCAGTACCACGAAGCAAATAGTTTGGCGAGCGGACACTCAACCACTCTGCAGGTGGCCAGAGCGGGTCACTACGGTGCAGCAGCGATTAACCGAAAGGAGAGTGTAATAGTTCGTTCGCTCGACGTAGCACATAAAGTGCTCAGGGCCGGCACTATCACGTCGCGCATGTTCTTACCGACTACCTACCTGATAGGACATTTTTCGTGAGATTGGAGAGTGTAGCAGCCATTCGATCGCTGCCGGAATTCCCCAGGGCAGCATTTTATCACTTGCCCTCTACGAATTATACACCGATGACATCCCAACGCACGGCCTTAAGTTGGTCCTCCTGACTGAGTGTCTCAACTGGCTGAGCTTACTGCTCAGGTGACATTTGATTATCCTTCCATTCCCACCAAAAAACTCTCTCTGTATCTGGTCTAGGGCAGGTACACAGTCCTAAGGCCAAAGGGCCCCCTTACGATGCACCCATATTGATGGTTGCCGCTTTCGAGACCACGGCCAGATGGCCTTGATGCCGTTCCCCAGCGCCAGAAGAAAGGAGCTGGACTAGAGAATGCTTCAATGCTAGCTAGCTCTTTAGTAAAGTAGGTTTAGAAACAATTGCACATATTTTGGAGCTCTTTAAATAATCATCAATCATCAATCTTTCGTTTAAATATTTTTACATAAAAGAATAATAGGTAGACTACCTATTACGTTGTTTATGATTTTTACCATTTAAGTATTCTATTGTTTGTGTCGTTTGTTTAAGGAACGCAATTCAGTATATTAGATAAATAATTCAGTAGTTTAAGCGGGCGAAGCCGCGAGTGGGTCGCTAGTTTATTAATAAAAGAACGTTTTATCTTCATTTTGCACACATTTTGCAGTATAACTAATTAATAAACTGCACAATACCCTCATTTATGAAATGAAATAGAGTGAATTAATTTAATAAAACTCTTACAAATTAGTAATAAAATTACTAACAGACGTTTGATTGTTAAGTAACTTCACTAAATTTCAAAGTGGCTAATACTTTCAAGGGTTCCAAGCGTGAATTATTACCATACATTGAAGGAGGAAAAAAACTAGAAGCAATCAATATTAGCTATTAATATTTCTTAAAGAAAAGTATCATGTTTCTGTAGACAACATATATTTTATTATCAGCGACATTCAAAGTAATCTTATTCGTTCCTTTAATAAACAATGGACAGAAGCGTCCCGGCAAAAAGTTTCGTTTTTTTATAAAAAACGAAAATTGGTTTGATTCTGAATATCTGTTAACCTTACCAATCATTGAAAATGTAGCACCTTAGAACTCACCATCGACGTCTTCTGGAAAACGCGGAAGACCCTGTGTCCCTATGGGGACTCATCAGAATCAACGAAGAGGCGAAAATACCGCGCTATTTAGTGAATATGGCTTTGGACACATCTGCA
The DNA here is from genome assembly GCA_013421005.1 of Heliconius erato x Heliconius himera. Lineage (NCBI taxonomy): Eukaryota > Metazoa > Arthropoda > Insecta > Lepidoptera > Nymphalidae > Heliconius > Heliconius erato x Heliconius himera. The sequence continues at coordinate 15,754 of JAATLQ010034536.1, forward strand.
ATGCCTACTTTCAGGGCTTACGTTCCATAGGAGAATTACAAGCAAAACTCGTAGAAAAACTAAGGCTTGCTGACCTAGATACAATGTCTCTATATTTGAATCTCATAGAAAACACAAGCTAGAGAAAAATGCTATCGGGTCAAGAGGAATTAAGTGTTTTCATTGATTTGGACTTACCAAAAGCGCAATACATGTATTTAAGGAATCTAACAAACGAATGAGATCCCAAGAATGCACAAGGTGCGCAAGAATCCCGTAATAAGGAGTACCAAAAATTTCGCCTACATCATGCCAGAAAGTGCTCTCAATCAGCTACAAATGAGGATATATTTCATACTCTTCTCTACAGATCAGATCCATACATTTCCAGTCATAGAAAAACCTACTAGTATAGCAAAAGTGTGAAGGCACTTGATGAAGATACCCTAGATCTTTTAAAAGTGAATGAACTTATTATGGATCCCGAAGTTCACCAAGTATAATTAAATATACTTAACTACTATTCTTACTCAAATAAATAACAGCTTAAGAAACATTGTTTATTAATAAACTAATTTAATAATACATTTTTGTTACTACTATAAGTAGTGTGGACTAAGGAAATTAAATAATCTTTTTTCATTATTTTTTTAATATATATATATATATACTCCAATAAAAGTATAATATCTGAACTTTATCTTAAGCGCTATTTTATACTTTATGCTTATGCAAAAATTCAATTGTTTATCTCAACAAATAAAAAAGTTATCGATTTTTGATCTGATACAGACCTCGATTGCCCATAGTGCGCGGGTTCGAGTCCCGCTACGTTCAATTTTTTATACGTTCTCTAAATAAGTATTTTTCTTTCCTAAGTGTGGAATAACACTTTAAAAAATGTGTAAAATAAGTTAACTAAATAATGAAATTTACTTAAAATCTAAATAGAAAATTACAAGCAAGTCTTATATAACCATAATATTTGAGGCCAGTCTTGGCGCAGGGGCACAAAGTGTGACTGTAAATCGACTGGTTGTGGGTTCGATCTCCACTCAAGGAGATGATAAATTTAATAAAATTTATTATTACTCTGGTGCCGAGGCAAAGCGCAGCGTTAAGTTCTGCCATTCAACAGGCAATGCTTCCAGAATTCTGCAGAAAGTGGGGAACGGAGTGTCTTAACACTAGGTTCCCGCTGCTTACCCTGCTGTGTGCGGAATACAGCGTGAAGCTGAAAAAAATTGTAATAAAACCTAACTCTTAATAGCTCTGATCTACAAGAGCTAATATTGTGTTATTTCAGTCAGGTGCTGGCCCACTGCGCCACCACAGCCTCGATATCTCCTATTTTCGTGTATTCATCACATCATACGATTACAGTGTAAAATAAATTAAAAAAATAAAATCAAAATCAAATGAAATCAGCTTCACGCTGTATCCCGCACACAGCGGAGTAGGTAGAGGGAACCTAGTGTAAAGACACTCCGTTCCCCACTTTCTGCCGAATACTGGATACATTGCGTGTTGAGTGGCAGAACTCAACGCCGCGCTAGCCTCGACACCAGAGCGAAGAAAATGGAAATATACATTTAAGTAAATATTTCATTTCCTCGAGTGGGGATCGAAACCACAACCAGTCGGTTTTACAGTCACACCTGGTGCCGCTGCACCACGACTGGCCTCTAAATAAATTAAACATACACCAATAAATAATTGCAATCCTTTACAAAAAATATGTTTATTATTTGTAATAAATGTTGGTACAATTTTTCTTAAAGACCGTAATTAGTACTGCATATTGCGATGCCTCGATTCCAACGGCCATAATAATAGCGCTAATAAAACCTAATTGCCCTGTGCTGATTAGCGCATTGAGACTTGTTTTGTATTAGTGTTTATAAGAGATACAGTAGTTCCATACATAAAAGTTAAATATATATTAGATAGATAACAGTAGAAATATATATCTGATAGATGACAGAGAATATATCAGATAGATAACAGTAGATCCGTTTGTTTTTTTTATTATTGACAGATTTTTTGATAATACTCAAATAAGTCTGAAATGATAAATAGATTGCGTAAATTATCTTTTTTTTCTTACTTTCTTTTGAGCACATGTATTTCTTTATATTGCATGGTCCATTTCTTGGGGAAAACAGTTTTTTCTGCTGTAATCGTTTTCTTAAGTCGATAGGAGCGCCCGCGTGCGAGCTACGCTTGCCTTGCCCTTTCATTGGTTGTTAGGCGTACGGGGAATACCCTTTCATACCCTTTCATTGCCCTTTCATTGGTTGTTAGGCGTACGGGGAATACTCGCATGCTGTATATAGATAGCCAGCTTTGATTAGTAGATAGCCCATATTCGGGGACTCCCCGTATGCTGTATAACAACTGAGTTAACGACTAATGAAAGTGAACCCTTACAACTCATATTTACAACATAGGTACAACTTATTTCCATGTTACCTATTTTCGAACCACACTAAGTTTAAATCCGTGCACTGTAGTAGTAAAATAATGCTAAATGAGTATGGCTTTATGAGTTAGAAATATTTATTATTAGTAAATATAAAATATTATTTTATAAATGAAGTATAATGTATAAAATGTTTGATGTTAAGTAAACCGTGAACAGTAAACTAACAATATGTCAATATAACAACTTTATTGAAAATATTACGCTGCGGTTGGTGGTACATAATTAAAAGTTTCGTTATATCTATACTTAAAGTGCAATTATTATTTGAATTAATTATTTGCTTGGAGGCCAGTCGCAGGGACAGAAAATGTGACTCTAAACGCGACTGGTTGTGGGTTCGATCCCCACTCTAGAAAATGAAATATTTTTATTTCTTAGTTCTGATATCGCGCGGCAAAGCAAAGCGTGACGTTGAGTTCCACCATTCAACATGCAATGCCTCCAGAATTCTACATAAAGAACGGAGTGTCTTAAGTCTAGGTTAACACTAGGTTCCCTCTGCCTACCCTGCTGTGTGTGGGATACAGTGTGAAGCTGATTTTAATTTAATTTTAACTTGTGTACTGAATTCTGCATATAGCACTCAATTTAAAATAGCGGAACTCAACGCCGTACTTTTTACTTACCTGAGATCGCTTGATTTTTAAGTAAATCGAGCTATCAATTGATGGCTGGTGAAAAAGTAATGGTTATAGGATCAAATTTCAGATAGCACATTTTCGTGCATAACATTTACTAAAATTAAAATTAAATCTAATATACTCCTTTATTGTAAGAGAAATTTCGATTGAATATTTTTATAATTAACTCTATTAACACGGAAAACCTGCGTATGGATGTATCATGGACATACTGTTTGTTGCATGTGAATACGTTTATTTAACTGGTTATATTTTTTAATAAAATAATTGTTGGTACAATTTTGACAAACAAAATTTGGTTCTATGATAAGAAAAGTATGACATAAATGGCATACAAGATATATCGAATTTTCTGGTAAAAGTTAAATCAATACAGATATTTAGTACAGAAACTCTCTAAAAATTTTAGACCTAAAATTTTTAGAGAGTTTCAATATAAAATTAATTTGACTCACTGAGCATTTAAGTCTTCAACTATAATAACTGGTATAATATAGGTAAAGGTGCCTTCTGAGTGCGGACCAACCTTTGTGGTGGTAATAAGTATAAGACAATGCTGATCTTTTACAATTTTTTTTTTACTTTGACGACTAGTGCCGGCAACAAATGCTAGGCCAATCTCTGGTACTCATCTCGTATCTTTCTAACTGTTGGAGATGCTTGACCAAATCCATGATAAGACTGGAAATCTTCTCGGGTATTGATCATATAAAAACCATCTATCCGCAAGGCTTAAAAGCTTCAGGGAAAAGGCCTTGTTTTTAAGCAGCGGTAAGTGTTTATCTGTTGTTGGCGCAGAAACCATATACGATCACACGTATCACACTTATGAGGGAATGAATTGTTCACAAACGTCGTATTGAAACGTACACTAGCTGCTGCCCAATGCTCCATCGTAATCGCTGATCGAACACAATTTATGCCTATACAGTTCGTTATCGATGTAGAAGCGATTTCTTCAACTACTTGCATATTTTCAACCTTTCAAAAATAAATAAATAAATCACCTTCACGCTGTATCCCGCGCACAGCAGGGTAGGCAGAGGGAACCTAGTGTTAAGACACTCCGTTCCCCACTTTCTGCCGAATTCTGGAGTCATTGCGTGTTGAGTGGCAGAACCCAACGCCGCGCTTAGCCTCGACACCAGAGCGAAGAAATGGAAATATAAATTTAACTAAATATTTCATCTCCTCGAGTGGGGATCGAACCACAACCAGTCGGTTTTACAGTCACACTTCGTGCCGCTGCGCCACGACTGGCCTCTAAAAATAGTGTCAATTAATAAAATTCAAAGTTTTTTTTTACAAATTACTGTACTTAGTAATGTCGTGACCTTTATATTTGCTATTAAGTTAAAACATCAGAATCTAGGTCGGATAATTAAAAAGCGGAGATTTACAAAGCTTGAACTATCAACGTTAATGTGAAATAGCTGTGGAATTGGGGATTCACTTTGAACATATAAACCTAATTTTCTTGTACGAGGTTGTGTTAAGAGATTTCGTTAATTTTTTTAATGTGGACAATTATACATTTCTAAATCACATATATATACAGAATTTGTGAATATCTTACTTATTTGGAGTTATAGTTTTCATTTCCACTAAGACTTGCCTACATTTTTATAAAATAGTAAATGCTATAAGAGAGGATTGGAGAGGCAAAGGTTGACCTCCGAGAATATAGAATCGGTAATGCTTGAGAAAATCACGTATAAATCATTAGAACTCCTGACGGTAATTTATGAAGAGGTTAGAGGCGAAGGAGGTACGAATATATAACAAAAATATAGGCAAGTAAGTACAGTTAAGTTTTTTATAGATCAAATAATCTATTGCTACAATTTTTAATGGCATGTATTTTATCCAAAATTAAACTTTAAATATTTTTTTATGTAAAACAATATAATGCATTTACATATAAAACATACACGTAAAACAATATAATACATTAATAAATGATAAAATCAGTGTTTAGCGTCCACAAATAAAGCGAAGTGCATGAATTTATTATGAAAATTTATATGACTTTCGGTTATAAATCTGTACTACCTATTTTTTGATGGCATAAAAGAAAAAAATCTACCTTCTAAGTCAATGCACTCAAAAGAGAAAATGCATTTTGCTACACTTTGTAAAAAATTCGCTGCGTATATTTGGCAGAAAACAAATTATTAAATCTGAAAAAATGAAAAGTAAAAATTGATAGATATATTTGATAGAAAAAAAATATTTTAAACTTATATCTGTCATTTATTTTATACAAAATGATTGCATAGTAATCAAAACCTATAGGACAATTCCTGTAGTTTTGTTTGTTTGCCTACTCTACTCTACGACTACGAGAACTTCCAGAACAGGTAAACAAAAAATATCGAAAAATAAAATTTATATTTATATTGCAGATACAAATTTCTCTTTGTGAATGAAAATACTACAATTTAGCTTATTCTATAAATTTCGTCATAAGATCTTGGACAAGGCAAAAAAAGAGAACAGTACCTCTGTAAAATAAAAAATCAATTCGTTCCCGTAGCATGAAGGACACTTAATCGCGCTTAATATCTAATTCTTAATATTAAGCATTAAGACTTATCACTTAAAAAAAATCAGCCATTATCTATCATCGATTGATTAAGAAAAGTGCTACCAGCAAATACTACGTATAGGCTGGATACGAATGAAACTGATCTTTTCAAATATCAAGGTATTTGGGCTCTCATAATCCTTAATGTGCTAAATTAAGGGCCTAGAATAATTGGTAAAACCATCTGTAAACAGTCGTGAATTAAAGGAAGATTTCACGAAATTCCTACTGGAACGGGGGAAAAATTGAAATTAGGGGAAATCATTTTAAGGAAAATTTTAAGTTATATAGTTCATGCAAGAAAAGTTACGGGCTACAATTCCTTAGTACATAAAATGTTGCTATTCAAAAACATATAACCGAGTAATAAATAAAGCATCGTAACATTATTTAAAAAGCAAATATATGAAAATGCATAAACGAGACTCAATACGTGATTGAATTCAAATCCTACTACAATATATGGAGGAGTACTTTTAATATTTTATTCTGAGACAGCGATTGATATCAACAAAGGAATATAGAAATATATGCTTAATAAAACAAGTTTAGAAGGTTATATGCTTATTGAATTTATATTATTCATTTTTATAAATTCTTTGAACTGTGTGACTGTGTTATTGACAGTTGTGAAGTTGTGGGTTCAATCCCCACTCGAGGGAATGAAATATTACTTTACATTTACAATTTCATTTCTTCTCTCTGGTGTTGAGGCAAAACACGGCGTTGAGTTCCGCCACTCAACACGCACTGCGTCCAGAACTTGGCGGAAAGTATGGAACGTGTCTTAACACTAGGTTCCCTCTGCCTACGCTGCTGTGTGCGGGATCGTGAAGCTGTTTTTTTAAAATAATTTGTTTAGATAAGTAACTATGACTCTCTTTCTGTCTGTCTGTGACGCAAAATGACCAAACCGTTTATCCGATTGTCATAAAATCCAAGTGTGATAAAAGCAGCTCATTCCAAGACTCTCAAGTATCCTTATATGAATATAAGGATACTTGAAGGTCTTGGGATGGGCTGCTTTTTGTCATATTTGTAATATTCTTGATACATACTAAAATATTAAAATATCATTCTATTTAATAAGCAATCCGAAAAAAAGTCCGCGATGGTTATATCTAAAGTTTGAGTCTCAGTAACCATTATAGCCACAGTAATATATTTAATTTAAATTTATTTTATTGTTAATGTATTTTCTATAATTTGATATTCATCCTTATGAAAATAAATTTAATAGTCACATTTCGAATTTCATCTAGATTGAAATTCTACTTTACATCGGTATAATCTTAAGGAGATATCACTGTTACAAAGTAACCTAACCTACGAGCCGCAACGTACGAGCGCTTGGTTACGGAATAGCCGAACGGAACGAGCAGATGACGTTCACAGTTTTGTAATTTTTGATACATTTTCGATCTACTGTTAATTTTTATGTGGTTATTTAGTGTTTATTATTAATTCACATTTTGCTTTGGTTTTTTTTTCGCCTATTCGAGTTGTGTTTTTTTTTTAAATTTCTTGATTTGGTAAAGTTTTATTTTATTCTGATACTAGCGACCCGCTCGCGGCTTCGCCCGCTTAAACCACAAAATTATTTAATTAACACACTGAATTATGTTCGTGTTTTGATATACTATAATGTATGTTTGCAACGCAATGAAGATTTTTAATGACAAATTTATTAAAACTTTAGGTCGCATTTTCGTACCTCCCATGAGAATCTTCACTTGAATTTTTGAAATAAAAACACAACTTATCGATACTTACAATAAAATCCTAACTCATCGGTGGCTGTACATGGAAGATATTACAATTAACATTGTAATAGAACTTGGTCAGTTTGTCTGTTTGTCTGTGAATTTGTTCACGATA
>JAATLQ010034537.1:0-23325 GCA_013421005.1 Heliconius erato x Heliconius himera
GGTTGAGCGACCATGGCGGAAGCCATATTGTCGGTCATTAATCAATCGGTGATCCTCTAGATAAACCAAGAGCTGGCTATTGATAATGCTCTCCATGACTTTTGAGAGCAGGGAGGTGATAGCAATAGGCCTGTAGTTAGATGGATCGGAACCATCGCCTTTCTTTGGGATCGGGTGGATAAGAGCGCTCTTCCATGAGTCTGGGACAACGCCGACTGAGTAAGAGTGCCGAAACAAACACGTTAGCACCGGTGTCAGCTCAGGAGCACAGGAACGGAGCACTAAGGGAGAGATGCCATCTGGCCCGCTCGACTTGTGGATGTCCAAAGAGGACAGAGCTCGCCTAACAGCTGTTTGGTTAAACTTAACCTCAGGCATTGAGCTCTGAAACCGCGGGATGGTCGGCGGCGTTGTTCCTTGGTCATCCAAAGTCGAGTTTGAGGCAAAGAGAGCGCCCAGGAGATCGGCTTTCTCTTTTGCCGTGTGGACCAAGATGTCATTTCCAGTGCGTAATGGCGGAAGCGAAGGCTGGCTAAAGTTGCCAAATGCCGCCTTTGAGAGCGCCCAGATCTGATGAGTTCCGAACGGGTAGCTCTCAAGCTTCTCGCCAATATTGGCGATATGCTCGGACCTTGCTCTGGCAATTTGCCGCTTAAAGAACCTAGAGGCTCGGTTATACTTCCTTTTTGAGGTTTTCACCTCCGGATCCTTAGTAACCAGTGCCTCAGCCCAGATTTGATATGCCTCGCGTTTGCTAGAGGCAGCAAGCTTGCAAGACGTATCAAACCAAGGCTGTGACTTGCCACCGATTGGCACTACAGTGCTAGGAATATAAAGTTCCATGCCCTGTAGAACCACAACGGCAACAGCAGCGGCACAGATACTAGGATCATCAGAAGAGAAGCAAACCGGCCCCCAGGGATAAGATGAGTAAAATGTACGCATCCCATCCCAATCTGCTGACTTGTAGTGCCAGACGCGACGAGTTGCGGGTGGTCTGCAGCTGCCGCGCTTAATGGGCACGACACTCCGTACCAGGCAGTGGTCAGAAGACCCCAAAGGGGTATCGACGACAACCTGGTACTGTTCCGGATGTGAAGTCAGCAGAAGGTCCAATAAAGAGGCATTGTGGTTGTCCACGTCCGGGAATCGCGTAGGCGACTCAACCAATTGGGACAATCCGTTCGCCATAGCAAGGTTAAATGCAGCCCTCCCCGCGTGGTCGGTGGTGCGTGATCCAAGCCAACTGGCATTGTGCGCATTAAAATCGCCAAGTATCACGACCTCAGCGGAGGGGATCTGTGAGAGCATATAGTCGATAGCCGATTGAATGTGCTCCATGAGCCGATCCGTTTCTGCATTACCACTGTGGGACCTGTAAAGGCATGCGTAGACTCGGGCACGATCGTCCGAGTCAACACGGAGCCAGATGGTAGACAGGTCCTGACCTTCAAAATGGGCAAGACGACGGAAACTTAGGTCCTCCCTTACGTACACAGCGACCCCGGCATGAGCCATAAAATTATGTTCTATTTTGTAGCCGGGGTATTGGAGATAGGCTGTGTCGCTCGGTCGGGCAATTTGAGTCTCCGTCAGGAATAACAAGGCCGGCCGTGCCGTCTCGAGATGGTGGTGGACGGCATTCAGGTTGGAATATAGACCCCTGATATTGGAAAAGTCCACGTTAAGCGTGGAAGGGGTTGCCGTAGAGCGTACGTCTCGTTTGCCCTGTCTATTGCGCGGTACAGTGCCCTCCTCAGAATTCGAAGGGCGGCCTGAGTTTTGAGACTCAGGGAGGGATTCTCCAGCACCGGAGGAGCTGGTACCCTCCTGGGGTAGTTTGTCTTTAAGTGCCGCTATCATATTCCAGGGAGGGGTGGGGATTGGGCTCCGGAGCCCGGCATTACCTAATGCGAAACGCAGTGGCATAAAGCCACTACTTAACGCCGGTTTTAAATGCCGGGGGTGGTATTGATCCGGTCGAGTCTGCCCATGCGTGTTGCCATTGCTGGCGACGTGACTCCACCACACATACTTTAGTCGCCTCTTACGACACCACCAGTACCAGGGTGATCCTATTCTAAGCCGGGATCACACGGCAAATTTATAATTATATAGTACATTATATTCCGGGTATTTTCGCTTTATCTTCAACATATTAATCAGCAAAGGCACACTAACATCATTAGTTTTTATTATTTTACGAATTTGATATCTTAAGCTCACCATCAATTTGTAAGATACTGCAAGTTAATATGCGGAACATAACGCCACACTTGATTTAACGAAACTGAAAAATAAAATTATTTTAGAAATATTTTTTTAATCCTAACCGACTATTATCACGTTTCACGATGTCAAATAATGTTTAATAAAGATTTTTCATATATATTATCTAAAATAAGCTTAAAAAATTCCGTTCACGCACTTCTTATTTGTAGATTTTTTCATCTACTTGTGCGCATAAGTTGTATTATATTGTATCGAAAATATTTTTGTATGTAATCCAATCGCGAGGCTATTGCCGGGAAAATGCGGGCCGTGTTTATATTACATATTGGTCGTTTGCATTGTGTAGTTTCAAGGAAGAATAAAAACAAAAAAGAATACGTAAACTTAACAAAAAAAACTTTTTTTTCAGTTTTACTGTGTCTCGCATTCGGCACGTCAGGCAGTGTTCATCTAGAGTCAGGAACTCCGTTCTCTGTTTTCCTTTCGAAATCGATATATTGCGGATAAAAATAATTTCATCCCAAATTGTGGATCGAACCCACAACCATCGAATTGATAATCAGGTACAAAAATATGATATAATTATGGTTAAGTAATAAGGCCGTCGTGGCGCAGGAGCACAAGCATATGATTATAACCGCGGCGCTTGGGTGTTCGCTTCCCACTCGGGGGATTTTCATTTCCCTGTTATGGAACAGAACAGTAGAGAGTGTCTTGATAGGAGTGTCTTGATAGGAGTGGAATATTTTTCTTTGAGTACCATGTTTATGCGGGCTACAGCGCATTCTTATCCCTAGGTTTTCTATGTTTACCTTAATAGGCAGAAAAAAATCGAAATAACATTTTTTTTTCATTTACAGAAACGCAATGTATCAGTCTCACATAATACATTGCCCTAATTCAGCGTTTAATAGAAGATTGTGAGTCGTTATTGTGTACGTGATAGGAGTAGCTGAACGTCTTAACTATCATTTAAGATTTATCGATATTTAAAAACTAATCAAAAAAATATTTTTTATTTCTTACTTTAATTGTCTATGTATCTAATATGTATATTATTTTATTAAGTAATGTGGTGTGGGTATTATGCGGCGTAGAACGCAAAGATTTGCTAAAAAAAACGATAATATAACTTATTATATGGGTATTTTTAATAAGATAATTAATTAACATCGTTGAACTTCAATATTTTTTTGTTTTTGCCATTACAGCAAGCGAAGCGAGCCGACTTTTGACAAGCGAAGCGATCTTGTGCTAGTTTGCATCAATTTATTTTGCAGGAATTGAGCGCTTTATATTCATATAGCAAATATATTCATATAACAGAACCCAGTGTTAAAACGCTCCTAACTAAATATTCTTCAACAACAGGAAATAATGAAAAAAATCACTTAGACATCATATAGCCGTAGGTTTAGAGTAGTTTAGAGTATTAAAAAATATATATAAAATAATAATAATGATATGGAAAAAAGGTTACGAATCAAAAGAGTTATCAAATTAAAAAGAAACTTAATCAAAAATGTTCTACTGAATATGTACTCGTAGTATATTTACAACTTGTTGTTACAATAAATAAGATTCATTATTTGTAGTGCAATAACATTTATATAGGAGACCAAATAACGATACGATATTGACTTCACAGTCAGTTGCAATAAAATTTGACAAATAGCTAGAACAAGGCTGTAATACTTCGGTCAACTATATAATATGTACATACTATATATCCTTCATGTACGTTCGGGAAGACTGGCATAGTGATCTCTACATATAATATAAACTAATATAAACTAGTGATTCAAAATTTCAAACGCAAAAAAGTATTGTTATATTTTCACAAATTATACACAACCTTTACATAAATTGTAACCTATGTATCATTTTGTTTGTTTGTATGCGTTACAGTGACTGATGTTTCGTCTTAATCCATTTAGTATTTTTTGCGTGAATATGGAACAAACATCCATCCACACAAACTAATAAACTTCTAAAAACTATTTTCAAATTTCTTCAAGACAAAACAAACAAAGTCAAATGACAAACCTAGTGTCCCCTAAATATATTCACTCATTCACGCAGTACATTAAAGTTTACGGTTACTTTTATCCCATAGTAACCCTTTTAAATTCAATAGATGAGATGTAAATAGGAGTTAGTCCGCGGTCTTTTAAGCGACCGTTGTATGATAATGTGTATATTACTCACGGTTTTGTATGCATTTATAGCTAAGTATTGAAATAAAAAAGTTTCTCACTCGTCACTAAAAATGTAGAGTCAGTAAATAAAAGGCGTTAAAAGACTCCGATTTCCACTTTTGTACAGTATTGAGTATTAATTTATCGAATACAACGCACTTATCGAATACAAGCAACTGACTTCAAACAATGAACTAGTTTCAAGGAAGAATAAAAACAAAAAAGTATACGTAACCTTAACAAAAAAAATTACTTTTTTCAGTTTCACTGTGTCTCTAAAAAGTAAAAAATAATTTTACATAAAGTAAAACGTACTTTGATTTTGTTAAACAAAAATAATTATAATAAAATTTTATAATTATGAAGTCGGTGCCAAGTAAAACAAACAGGCTTAGTAATTCGATATTATAGTAAGGTTTTTGTAGTATTAACTTGACATTAGTTTTTTTTAATTGCGTTACAATTCGAAATACAGCGTGGAGCAAAAAATCTCTATAGTTGCTAGTTCGATTCCGACTTAGGGCAATTAATTATTTTCTTTTCTTCGCTCTAGAATCAAGGCAAATTCTTTCTTTTTGTTATTTATTTATCCTGCATCGTATGTTGCAAATAGCGTGGTTGGCAGAGGGAGCTTATTGCGAGTTGAGTAACGTACTAAACGCTGTACATTTTCTTAAAACTAGATTGAGAAAATGAAATTTATGCATTTCTCCGATTAGGAATCGAATCCTCTACCGTCACATTTTCCATCCATATACCATCAACTATTCTGATTCATGGCAACTCGGCTTTGAAGTTGTATATAAGCTTCGTTAGAATGAATGTACGGCGTAGCAGTCGTTCGAGCATGGCCTATATGTTCACTGACTTTCTGTCAACCGCAGATCTATTCGTTACTAGCAGTGTTTTCTAGTGATATATGTATGTACAGGTTGTTTTTTTTTACATATATTTATATTTAATTACGTAGGTACCTATTGAATTCTTTTGTGGAATCTAAAGTGAAACATGTCAAAGTTTGTTTGTAATTTGGATGAAGCAGGATTGAAGGCTTGGAATTTTAGGATCATGAACACTCTGTTAGATAAAGAGCGATGTTAAGTTCTGCCACTCAACATACAGTGTCTTAAATTCGGGAGCTTTCCGTAGTAAATCACAACCTGTCGCATTTACAGTAGAATTGTATTTTTTTAGAGATATCGTTATAAGTAGTGAAATTCATAAATATATTTTATATATCCTAATATTAATTTGATATCTAAAATTACTACTGTCTTTTAAGTTTAGCGGTCATGTATATTAGTGATACCACTATGGAAAGAAAATACTAACGATTTAAAAATTTTCGTTATAAAAGTCTAAATTCTTTTAATTAACAGTCAATCACTTCGTTTTTCAATTTAGCACTATATCACGCAAATAACACGGTAGGCACGAATAACCTAGTGTAAGAACACACTGTTTCCTACACAGAATAAATATTCCGTCGCTTTTATAGTCAACGGTGTCCCACTGCAGTGGTGCAGTAACAGACAGCCTCATGAAGTGAAAATATTACAAAGAAAATCTGAGTGTCACATCTCTATGTTCTTTATCTTCGTTAATGGCAATATATATACAAAAACCTTCCGATAAACATAGAATGAGCAGTATTTTATTTAGGATTATAACTTAAATACCCGCTTATGTGACATACATTCATTTTCATGGATATAGGTGCATTTTGGAATGGTTTTATAGGCCATTATCTTGAGGGATCACCCTATATTATACCACGTTTATTAATTCTATGCGCTCGAAAGCCTTTTACTGTGTAAATAAACACCTGCGTTTAACAAGATTTAGAGTGTACAAAAAATGTGGGTATTTTTCACGTTGTTATGTTGGGGTTAGTAAGAATGTGAAAATGAGTACATTCGTGGTGCAGAGGCACAAGCGTAAGACTGTAAACGTGACAGTTTGTGGGTTCGATTTTATTTCTTCGGTATACGGTATTGAAGCAAAGAGCGACATTGAATTGCGCCACCTAACACGCATATCTCAAAAATTCGGCGGCAAGTGCAACGGAATTGCATTCATTACAAGAAGCGGAGTGTCTCAGCACTAGTTTCCACTAGGTTCTAGGTACCATGAAAATAGGTTATAATAGCGATTGGTAATCGAACCCATAACCGTCACGCTTACAGCCGCAGACGCTGTACGTACCGCTGCACCACGAAGGTCACAAAATATACAACTGTTTATATATTTCATTTGTTACTATGTAAGCAAAAAAAACAGTCAAATGTGAATGGGACGAAACCTAGGTTTTCGCGTCAATTTTAGGTTTGTTCGGGAGGTATAATTTATAAAAATTGATTTTACACTTTTTGCATTTTTTCCTTTATTTGTAGTGCAAGTTCTCATTTCTTGCCAAATTCCATAATTGCATATATAATAGTTTACGGCCTAGCCTTAGTTGCTGAAATTAACTATTCGATAGTTGCTATCGAGTATTTCTTGATATAGACAACAATATCTAATGTCATATTAATGTTATTTGATAGCGATCTGGCCGTTTTGAATATAGCTTATTTACTTAAAATTAAACGTCAAAAAAATTATGTACGTAAAAGATAATCATACGAAAAAGTGACACATTATTCTGAGGATGTTTTTATTATATTGAAAAAATATATATCCGTAAATATATATACACACATAAATAAACAATAAGAATCACAGATAATTCATTTCTTTTGTTAATAAAACTTAAATCTCTTTATAGGTATTTTAAATAAACCTATTTTAACCGGATTAATCGCGTATATTTTGTACTTTTATACATTTTTGGAAAACCCGACGTTTCGAACACTTTGCAGTAGTCCGTGGTCACGGGTAGACTGAGGTGGCATTCGTCTGTCAGTTGACATAATTACTATATCAAAAATGTATAAAAGTACAAAATATACGCGATTAATCCGGTTAAAATAGTTTTATTTAAAATGTGTAATAATCGTGAAAATCAAAGAACTTATTACTCTTTATAGGTAAATTAAGAAAATTTTTGAACGTATGTTTTTTTCTTTAAAAAATCTGAGTTTTGTACAACTAAAAGAATATAAGGATACGGCACATATGTATATAAAATATAAAAAAAATTATACTACAAGTACTTGATTATGTTAAATTATACTTTTCCCTTAAACTGTTGCTTTCTTGTCGCCATTATAATGATCACAAGATAATAAGTATCCGAAAGGCTTTGATTTACAGGAGACAAGAGTAGTAGACAAGACAAAATATCGATGTCCCTTCTGGGACGGCGGCGACTTCCTATTTAAGTATATATAACACATTATCGATACCAATAAAAAAATCACATAAATTTAATTATAAAAGTCACCTAAAGGGTAATCATACGTCATTTTGACTCACGTTAACGACTCACAGATAACTTACCGTTATGTATCAATGCTCTCAGCAATTAAAAAAATATCACAAAAAAAATATAAATTTTTAGAAATTACCTATCGACATCAGATCACCATGACAATACTTGATGGCATTTAATATTTTTGTAAATTATAATTTTTATTAAAATAAAGTTTGATAATTTTTTTATTATCTATTTTTATTGATCATTTACGATGTAAACGAAGCAACTCACGAGGGATCTACAAGTCTGAATTAAAAGTTGTTGCTGTTCTTAGCTCCCTAGCCTAGTTACTAACTAGACAAAGCTCGGTCTTGAGTTCCAACCATTAACACCGCAATGTGCCGAAAATAACGACTTCTTTTTTTAAATTAATAAAAAAGGGAAATTTTGCTTACATTAGATGTGCGTAGGGAATAGATTTAAAATTTCCCTTTTTGAAATAATTTATTTTGATTTATTTAAAAAAGGAAAATTTTGAATCTATTCCCTACAAACATCTAATGTAAGCAGTACAGTAGTATCAATCTCAGTGACATGTTATAATTCGTGTCACATCCGCGTGACATCGCCCTCGCGGGAAATCAGTCTTTGTCATTTATCAAAGCGGCAGCAATTGTGTAGCTGTAGATTTTAAATACATCAATATTAAACATAAGAAATGTTTTAATGTGCCAGGGCTAGTATCAAGACACATCGTTATCCAAGCATTTTTATTTTTTCAAGACGTTGCGTGTTAAGTGGCGGAGCTCAACGCCGCGCGTCTATTACATACAATATTTGTGTTTTAATATTTTCCTTCATTATAGTAGTAAAACAACTATATCCATCTTGCCTGCTGCATACGAACTGACTCTACGTGCAAATGATAATAAATGCAAAACTGTGAGAGCTCTAATTAAAATTTCAGTGTTTGTTTTACAAATACAATACTTGTCAATATTAGTGGAATAAACATTTTGTATAATAAAGTAAAGCCTCTGTGGTGCATTGGGCCAGTATGTAAACATGACGGTTGTGGGTTCGATTCCCACTAGGAGTATAGAATTATTTTTATTTGTTCGCTCTTACAAGACAAAGCATCACGTTGAGTACCTCCATTCAATTCGTTGTTTTGGAACTGAGTGGAAAGTATGGATAATAAACTTAACTGATTTTTCCTACTATATAAGCTATGATGGAAGTATTATAAAGCTGCATTTTTTTCAAAAGTACCCATTTAAAGTAAGACGAATTTGAAATTTTGTTAGCATTATGCCAGATTCAGACCAGACTTTCGAACTTTGAAACTGAAGTTTCACAAAGCCTCAAACATTTGTAGGTGTAAAATGTAAGTCTTAGGGATTGTGTTAGCACTTTGAAATATATGAGAATATTAAATTGAATATGTTTAAATCTATTTGGCCGCTGCGTCGTGGCGCTGTGGCACAGCGTATAACTTTAAACGTGACGGTTGTAGGTTCGATATCTATTCGGAGGAATGTATATTTTTCATTTCATCTCACGGTAAAACACGGCGTTGAATTTCGTCTACACGCAATGTCTCGAAAGAAGACCGCGAAAAGAAATGTTGCAAGTGGAAACATAACTCTAACATAAGCTATCTAATAGTGCAAGCTGCTTCGTCTGATTCAATGCACGTATGTACTGTGCCAACGCTTGGTTTTAAATTGTTTTTGTAGCTTTAAAGCTTAGCTTAGCTACATATTTTTAAATTCACTTTGTATCCTGTATATAGCAGAGAAGGCAGAAGGAATCTACTGTTAGGACTCTACTTTATTTCCCATTTTTTCTGTCCAATTTTCAAGTTTATTGCGTATTGATCGGTGGTGGTGGGTGATTAGAGCGAGGAAATAAAAATAATGTATATATTTATTTTAATGTTTCTTTTCTTCTTTACTTTTTGGCTACACTCTTCCTCTTACCTTCTCTGCGCGAGAATTATAAAACATAGGTCGATGTTTTGATACGAAGTACTGTCTCGCCGTTTTCAGTAACCCGACATTTTTAAACCAATTTGGCTTGGCTCTCCAAGCTCTTTTGCATTCTAACAGTGGACTTCATTCGATATGAAGACTCCAAAAATCCAAAACTTACTATAAGAAGATAGGGAAATATCAATTAATTTAGGCGCTATAGTGAAGAGTAATTTATCGTGGAAAAAGTTATCTTTATCTTATTAGATCAGAGGAATGAATATAACCTACACTCTTATTACAAAACTGAAGGGTTTGTTTGATTGGATGCAAGTATCTCAGGAACTACTGATATAAATAAAAAAAACCATTTGTGTACTCCATTTATTATGGAATGTTATAGATTATATTATTATTATGGGAAAAGCCCAGACAAACGTAACTTTGAGTATAAGAATCTACAATCAGCGAATAGAACTGTAAATATATAATGTTACATTTATATGCATATACTAATATAATATAAGAATTTATATAATGTTAAAGTGCTTTTGAAACAAATTTTATTAGGTAGAACACAATTTGTTAGAACTAGCTCACATACCGCTGACATCGCTCCACATATAGGAATATGAATAACGTATCTATTGTACTATGCGCGGTGTTCTTACACAGATTTGTTGGAGGGAATTGGGGTGCAATATATCGTATAATAGAGGAGTATTACACTAGGGGATATTTCTATACAGTTACACGCTGTATACCGCATATCAGGGTAGGTAGAGGGAACGTAGTGATAATGCACTCCGTTCCCCACACACGTGTTAAGAAGCGGAACTCAACATTGCGATTCTGATATTTTACTGGAATGAGAAACTGGAGGCCGTCGTGGCGCAGCTCAGGGCCACAAAAAGAGACGGTTGTGCGTTCAGGGGAATGAAATATATAATGTTTTCAATTTCTATCTCTGGTAACGACGCAAAACAGCGTTGAGTTCCGCCTGAGAAGTTCGGGATACAGCGTAAAACAAATAATATTGTTCTCCGAGTAAGAATCGATCTCACAACCGTTATGTTTAAATATTTTTTTTAGCTTTATACTGTATTCCGTCTCTAACAGGGTTGACAGAGGAAACCCAGTTTAAGACGCCTGCTTCACACGCTTTTGTCCAATTTTAGAGACTTTGATTATATGTAGAATGGCGGAATTCAACGCCACATTTCATCTTTCCAGGAAAATGTAAATAAATTAATCCCCCAAATACAATCGAAACCACAAATATCACATTTACAGTCATTCACCTTTCCACAATATTATTTTTAGGCTTATCGCTGTACCCCGCACATAGCAGGATAGGCAGAGGGAACCTGGGAACCTAGTATCAAAACATTCCACTCCCCACATTAAGCACATAAAGCCACGCTTTGCTTCCTTACCAAAAATACCAAAGTCAACATCATAATATTTGAATATTCCTACGACAACTTCCTGTCGTTAATAAGACTGCTGCTAGCTAAAGATTTATATCTAGACTGGATCCTATCAGGCTGTAGGTCAATCTAATTATTTTCTGAGTTAAGAGGGCCACGACGCGCGACGGACAATTTCAGAGGACTGTGCTCATCGTTAGATATAATGTAGAATTTTGTAATAAAAGTAATAAAAAGTATCATAAAATATATATTCCTCATAGTAAAAATACTATAAAATAAGTTTTTTTGTTCTTTACATTATATTTTAAGTTTTATTGACGCTAATAATGAGCTAAACGTCATGGCTCAGGGGCGCGTGTTAGTGGAAACGTAGCAGTTGTGGGTTCGGTCCTCAATCGGGGGAGTAAAATAACGTCTGATAATGAGGCAAAGCGCGCTGTTCAGTCTCCCATTCATAACGCAATACGCAAGGCGGAAAGTAGGAAACGGAGAGTCTTAGAAAAATAATAATTTTATTTTTCTTCGCGCGTATCCTGTATATTTTTGGATAGTCAGCAATAAACTTATGTAAGGACACTGTTTTTGTTCTTCATTTCGATAAATTCTAAGATAATGTAAATAAGGTACGTGGCGGAATTCAACACTGCGGAAATAAAAATGTCATTCATTCCAGTCGCTATTTACATGTACTAGTTGTAACAGTTTCAACTTTTACTTCATATCTAATAGTAAAGATAGGTGACGTTTTGGCTCACATCCAAATGTTTCAGTACTCTCAGCGTCAGATTAACGGAACTGTTCCCCACAAACAACACTAGTGGACAATATTTATGTAAGTGCGTTTGTGATATATCAAACCTTTATTCCATTATCAAACTAAATTGAAAAAAGAAAATGCTATAAATGTAAATATTCTTACTTTTCTTTTTTTAGCTTCCCGCACAGTAACATGATAGACACTTCGGTTGCTCTCTTTGCCCGTAATTCTAGAGGCATTGCGTGTTCAGTAGAGGAACTGAATGCTGCTCTTTGCCTCGTTGTCAAATCCAGGAAATGAAAATATTAAGTACTTAGAGTTTTGCCTCGAGTGGGACTCGAACCCACAACCTATCGCGTTTACAGTTACATGATTTCAGGTTCTAGTAATTAAAGCGTAACTTTAAAATTGGGTGGAAAGCAAAGAAATAAATTTTTTGATCGCTAGTTACCATGCGCATTTATGAAGAATGCAAAAAAAGACATGAAAAATTGGAGTTTCCTAACACTGTCTCTTTTGTCGGAATGCTAGAGTATTGTGCTGCAATTTTAACCAGCCAGCGCAGCGTTAGGTTGCGCCATATAAAAAAATGCAAAAACTATTCATAATTCTTATTAAATAAGCTACAAAAAACTTCCACTGTAAACTTCCTTAGCTAAACTCAACTTAAAAAAAAAGAAAAATATGTTTATAAAAAACTGTTACAACATAATTTATTGCTTTTAATATATTTTTAAAATAAAATTATGTTAAAACACTTCAAACCTAAATTACTTTATCGTAACTTTTACGTCTGCTCCAAAAAAACGGTGCAAAAAAGTTTCTCTGACGATAATTTGAACAACTTTTCCCTCGCCTGTTATAAGTTTCGACAAGTTATTAGAGATCTAGAAAACATATCATTTTATGGATTGTAATTTTTTATCTGGAAATAAATTTTAGTCTACATAAATATAGGCCTGTCTACCTCTAAAATTTTGCGAAAAGTAGAGAATGGAAGTATTAATTGGAACGGAGTATTTTAACACCAGATTCTCAGTTTGACGTTGACATAATATACTATGAAGAAAATAAGATAGTATATAGAAACTTACGTTATAATTTTAAATATCTCATCAAAGACAATAAATATGAAACGAGAGCCAAGTTAAATGGTAAGTAATGCATCGTTCACGACTTCATCAGCAAAAGAATGAAAGATGTATTTGGATGCCCAGTTCTGTATTCACTCGGGATAAAATTCAAGCTCTAAACGTCATTCGACAACAACAACAACTTTTTTTTTGTATAGGTTTTATTATATTTGCAAGTTGCTGTACTTGCAGCTTGTACTAGAATTTGAGGTTAATATTTGGTGCGGTGCTTGGTGGTATAAAATAGCAAGATGTCCATTTTTACATTATTATACAAATTAAGCTGTTATATTATTAAAACGGGGTACAGAAGTAACAAACTAATCGTCTTAATGTTTATGTAGTAGCTAAAACATCTCGTGTCTTAACACTAGGTTCCCTCTGCCTACCCTGCTGTGTGCGGGATACAGCGTGAAGCTGATTTTAAAACATTCCCGCCGGCGGTAGGCAGAGGGAACCTGGTGTTAAGATACTCGTTCCCTATTTTCTGCTAATCCTGGTGACATTACGTATTGAGTGGCGGAACTTAATGCCGTGCTTTGCATCGATACGAGAGCGAAGGAATGAAAATATTAAATATTTCATTTCCAGTTAGGAATGCAACTTTGTTGCTACGGCGATACGACACACTTTTTCATAGAGAAATATAGCAAGCAATACTAAAAATTGCTGATCACTCATAATAATATTCTACATATCTATATAATTATATTAATTATTACAATAACGTTATTTTGTATTAATTATCTATATATATAAAAGGACTTGTGCTGACTGACTGAGGTAAGACGCACGCAGAACCGTAACGGCTGATGGTAGAAACGTGACATTTGGACAGACGTTTATTTTCATATTCTGGACATCCACTAAGAAGGGAATTTGAAAAATCTTAACCCTAAAGGGATGAAATAGGGGTTGAAAGTTTGTATGGAAAAAAAATTTAATCTGCACCGACTTTTATAAAATTTGAAATTCAGACTCTTAAAAATATTTCATTGGACACGTGTTTCATGGTTTTTAAGAATTCACCCCCTAAGGGTTCAAATAAGGGGTTGAAAGTTTATATGGAAAAATCTTTAAATTGCCACCGATTTTTATAAAAATTTAAATTGAGACTGTTAAAAATATTTTATTGGACACGTGTTTCGTGGTTTTTTTAGAATTCACTCCTAATAAGCGGGCGAAGCCGCGCGCGCCCTCTAGTCTTCTATATATATAAAAGGACTTGTGCTGACTGACTGAGGTAAGACGCACGCAGCGCCGTAACCGCTGATGGTAGAAACGTGAAATTTGGGCAGATGTTTATTTTCATAATCTGGACATCCACTAAGAAGGGAATTTGAAAAATTTTAACCCTAAAGGGATGAAATAGGGGTTCAAAGTTTGTATGAAAAAAAAAATTAATCTGCACCGATTTTTATAAAATTTGAAATTCAGACTCTTAAAAATATTTCATTGAACACGTATTTCACGGTTTTTAAGAATTCACACCCTAAGGGTTCAAATAAGGGGTTGAAATTTTATATGGAAAAATCTTTAAATTGCCACCGATTTTTATAAAAAATTAAATTCAGACTGTTAAAAATATTTTATTGAACACGTGTTTCGTGATTTTTTTAGAATTCATCCCTAAGTGAGCAAATAAGCGGGTGAAGCCGCGTGCACCCACTAGTCTTTAATAAATGTATGTACATACAAATAAATGTAATTCAAACATTTGTTTGTTTTTCAAAGAACTTTCATTTATTTGGTCGCAGGATTCTTAAAGAGAATCCTGATTCTTTCTTTTTTTTTTAGTTTCACGCTGTATCCTGCATATAGCAGGGCAGAGGGAACTTTTTTTCAAATTTTCGAGGAATTGCGTGTTGGGTGGCAGAACTCAAGGCCGCGCTTTGCCTCAACACCAGGGCGAAGAAATTAAAAGATTAAATATTTCATTTCCTCGAGTGGGAATCGAACTCACAACTTGTCGTGTGTATAATAACAGTAGGTAGAGGTTTCAGTGCCAAGATAGTCACATTTTTTTAAGAAATTGTGTTGAGAAAAAAATGTTGAAGGAATTTATTTCATACATAAGATAAATTGGTGATAATTGGTGTGGTAGAGTCATGTCGTCAGCAATGGCAACACGCCGGCAACGCACCTGTAGCTCCTCTGGTGTTGCACGGGGTCGTAGGCGGCGGTAATCACTTACCATCAGGTGACACGCACGCTCGTTTGCCTTGTGCTGTTCCATAAAAAAAATCATGTATGTATATAATTTGATGGCCAATAGAGATAATAAGTTTTGAAGATACCTGACATAATAAAATTAACCTCTAATTTTTAGGGTTCCGTACCAAAAGAGTAAACTATTGCAGGACCTTATTCGGACCTGTCCGTCCATCCGTCTGTCTGTCTGACTGTAACCAGGCTGTATCTCGTGAACCGTGATACTAAAATAATGAAACTTCACAGATGATGTCCTCGTATTTGTGTTGCCGTTATAACAAAACATACAATAAAAACAGTTTTTTTTTGCCGTTAATATATGTAGATAATGGTACGGAACCTTAAATGCACCAGTCCGACTTCCACTTGGCTGGTTTTTTTTATCTATTGGTACTAATATTATAAAGCGAAGCGAAGAGTTTGTTTAGCAGAACGCTCTAATCTAAGGAAATATTCGGTTAAATTGAATTATATGTTGAATTGTCCATTTATCTAGAAGGAAGGCCTTTATTAAATCAATTTGTTTCTATGTTTCAACGATATCGCAGGTAAGACAAGGAGTAAAAATAAATATGTCTGGACTCCACTTTTCTATCTTATAGCTTTTACCACGCTTTACCTTATAAAATTTAAAAAGAAATGATACCCTTTCCGACTTTCAAGCTTTTTTGTCAATAATAAGCATGTTGCATTTAAATTCTCTGTCTATCATGTTATATTTTTTTTGTCTTCACGCTGTATCCCGCACATAGCAGGGTAGGCAGATTGAATCTCAGAACCTAATGTTAAACGCACCGTTCCTATTAAGTATATGTAAACAAAATAAAATCTGCAACTATCGTATACATTTAAAGTACTTACAACTGAGCTACAAAAGTAGCAAGTAAGTTAATTTTTATAGAAGCGCTTCCACCAAGTTTAATGAACGTGCCGTTCATTTTAATTGTGAACACTTTAATCCTCTCAATAAAATACCTTTTTCACAAATAAAAGGAATTAATACCGAAGCGAACAGTGTTTTAAGAATATTATGTATTTATTAGGGTTTCGTATCGAAATGGAAAAACAGAACTCTCTTATTGAGACTTCACTGTTTATATGTCCGTCTTTCACTAGGCTGTGTCTTACGAACTATTATAGTAAGGCACTTGAAATTTCACAGATAATGTATTTCTGTTGCCGTTATATCAAAAAATACTAAAAAAGGATAAAATAAATATTTAAGTGGGCTCTTATACAACAAACGTCATAATATTTTATGTAATGCCGTTTTTATAGATAATGCTACAAAACCCTTCGTACGCGAGTCTGACTCGCACATGGCCATATTTTTTTTAATACAAGCTTTCATTAGCGACTTCGTTGACACGATCAAACGAAAATAACCTAAGAGTTGTTTATGATAACACGGCACATTGTAAGTGCTTGAGGTAACTCTGACCGCAGGGCACGTCGAGAGCAGGACTACATCGAACACTAATAAAGTGAAATAGCCTACAGCTTGCTACTTAGACAATGGTTTAACTTCAATATGTTTAACTTGTTAAGATTAAATATGTAAATTTAAAAAATGTAATTATTAATTTATCCAAAAATTTGCTTAGATATTACATTAAGCAATATAATTATATTTTTTAATTTCTTTATTTTTTTTAATTAGAATCATATATTGTAAGTCAATGCTACTGTATTTATGTGTTGCAGAGTGTCGAACCCACTTTCAACAGATTTTTGTCGCCTAACAGAGTAGACAGAGGAAGCCGGATAGATATAGGAAACCTAACAAACTAATGTTAAGATACTATTTACATTAAGAGATTTACGTTCCCCATTGTCCGAATTCTGGAGAAATTGCATACAAACGAAATTTCATACACTGAATTATATTATTTCCTTTCCCGCGTACATTTTATCGAATCATCACCTGTATTACAAAAAATAGAAGGTCATATTCGAGAGGTAGTTGTCAAATTAGTTAATGTTATTAGGGGGAGTGACTTTACAGAGGGTGGAATCGTAGTTGTATTAGGTCGCGGTTTACGGCGTGTATGTGTTTAGCTTGTAAGTTTAGGTTATGTTTGCTTTGAATTGTATTAGTTTAGTTTTGTATATAGAAGATGATGGAAGTGGAGAAGCACTAAAATGTGAATGTGAACGTTTGTGATATCGATTTTCACTCTGAAAAATAACATATTTTCATTTCTTCGCTCTGGCAACAAGGACAGACTGCTGAGTGCCGCCATTCAACACGCAATGCCTCAAGAACTCGGCGGAAAGTGGGCAACAGAAGTTGTGCAAGGTTAAAAAAATATAAATATAATTATAATAAAAATGAAGACTAGTAGGTTTTGTGTAATTAAATATAATAGGTGAATTGTGGGCTCGGTCCCCATTTTGAGGATTGAATTATTTTCATTTCTTTGGTATCGAGAAAACGCGGGACGTTGATTTCTGCTTCAACTTCACGCTGTACGCCGACATTTCCCATTTTTCTCTCGATTTTCAAGACATAGTGTTAGACGTGGAACTTTGAGTTGCCCTACCAGAGCCGGAATAATTCATTTCCGCTAGTGGGAATCAAACAAACAGCCATCGCTTTTAAAATAAGACACTATGCCGTTGCACCACAATAGCCTTAGGTCTACCTGATTTTTGCCTCACACTTGTACCCTGCACATAGCAGTGTAGGCAAAAAGAACCAGGAAACTTGATGTTAAGATGCTCTGTTCCCACTTACCACTAAATTAGTAAGTTACCACTAAAAGTAGCAGAAGTCAACGTCTACCAGCTTTCATTTTTTATTTTAATTTTAATTATGTATGGTTTACTTATTTTAAAAAAGCACAAAAAATCTAATAATTATA
This sequence comes from Heliconius erato x Heliconius himera, assembly GCA_013421005.1. NCBI lineage: Eukaryota > Metazoa > Arthropoda > Insecta > Lepidoptera > Nymphalidae > Heliconius > Heliconius erato x Heliconius himera. The sequence continues at coordinate 18,160 of JAATLQ010034537.1, forward strand.
TTGAAGCAACAAAAACAATTTAAAATTTAACTTACAATTATTCAAATCGTGCAAGAGATCGGTTCTTCATCACTATTAGTACCCAAAATTACGTACCAACTGATTAACGTCGGCTTGAATACCAATGAGGGTTTAGTAGAATTAAATACTTGTGCTCTAATTTGCCCTACAGTCTACATTTAAACGTAAAATGTAATATAAATTAAAATAAATCTTTAAAGTAGCTGAAGGAATCTTGAAATTGAATTGAGTTTAGCTTGGTGGTCTCGCATGTCCTCTACTTGCAGAGGATACCCAGTGTCTAGTCACTCACACTGGACACTCACACATAGATACACTCTGAACACTACTTTCCGCCGAATATTTTCGTGATATTGCGTGTTGAATGGTAGAATTAACGCTATGCTATAACTTCTAGAGCGGATAAAAAAAAAACCCCCGAATAGGCATCGAAACCACAATAGTCAAGACCATACAGTCAGATACTTTAAAGAGGGACCAATTTTTCTATTTAAATTTTATTTCAACAATGCAATAGTACATTATGATTTGAGGTTCAATTTGCACATTTTCAAATAAAATATTTAATATTTTTATTTTCTCCTAATGTCTCAAGAATACGGTGAAATGTGGGGTATGGATTGTCTTAACACTAGGTTAGGTCCGGCCTACCCTGCTAAATGCGGGGACACAGCGTGAAACTAAAGAAAGAAATAGGCTAGAAAAAAAAATCTGCTTCACGATTTATCCCGCACACAGTAGGGTAAGCATAGGGAACCTAGTGGTAAAGGCACTCCGTTCCCCACTTTCTGCCGAATTTTGGAGGTATTGCGTGTTGAGTGGCAGAACTCAACGCCGCGCTTAACCTCGACACCAGAGCAAAGAAATAGAATTATAAATTTAAATAAATATTTAATTATTATATTATTTAATCTCCTCAAGTGGGGATCGAACCCACGACCAGTCGGTTTTACAGTTACACCTCGTGCCGCTGCGCCACGACTGGCCTCTAAATAGGCTAGAATTGTAATAATTGTAAAAATAAAGAAATAAATAAAATAAATAATTTATTAAAAAATCAAATTAAAGGACTGTATCCTGCAATCAACAGGGTAGGCAGAGTGAATCTAGTGTCAAGACAGTTCTCCATGTTTCGCCGAATTCTGGAGGCATTACGTGTTAAGTGGCAGAACTATGTTTTATAATGTAATAATGAATAAATGATATCCATTTATGATTACAAAATAAAACAGAAACGCTAATAAAATGTATAATTTAAGGTACACTTAAGCCGCAAGGCTTTGTTATAATGGAATACTTCACCTATATTCCGCCCTCGGGAGCTTTTACCTGTATCCGATACCTACGGTGTATGAAAGGTTTACCTTACAGAATGTTATGTTATCTCAGATTTTGTTTACCATATGTGAGACTAGTTCTGACGTGTTGCCTTTGGGTTAGAAATAGCTGTTCTTCTTTAAAATATATGTATTTAGAGGCATGCGTTCGATTTATACATATTATAATAAGTCACACAGTGCAGGGGCACAAAATGTGTCTGTCAGCGCGACTGGTTGTGGGTTCTATCCTCACTCGAGGAAATGAAATATTTATGTAAATTTATATTTTCATTTGTTCACTCTGGTGTCAAGTCAAAGCGAGGCATTGAATTCCTCCACTCAACACGCAATGCCTGAATTAGGCGTAAAGTGGCAAACGGAATGTCTTAACACTAGGTTCTATCTTGCCGAGTGCAGATTCAAAATAAAATCGTAAAAAAACCGTCGGCGTGGCGAGAGGCACAGGGTCTGACTGTAAAAGCGACGGTTTTGGGTTTCATTCCCAATCAAGATGTTTTTTTTTATTTTCTCGCCCTGGTAACTCAATTTCCTACCTTCCTTACTTCCAGCTACCGGTGCTGCACTGGGTACCGCCTCTTAATTATCCATTTTATCGAAATTATATGGGAAGTAGGCATATAGTTAAAACTAAAAAGAGAGACAAATCTGTTACTTTATTTTAGACGATAAAGATTTTTCAGACTAACATAAACAAATAAAGACATCGTGAAGACAATTTGTATTCATCTTATGTTTACAAGTACATAAATACGTAACTGTAATCATTTAGATAGTTAATTAAAAATTCTATAAACCTTTTTCATTCAATTTTCACGTCTTAACCGTTAGTTATATTGAATAAAATTAAGGAACAAAACGTGTTGTAAGATGTTATTGCTATTAGAATTAAGAATATTTTTATAAGACAGTTTTTGCGGTCCCATATTTCAAATGAAACAAATAGGAAACCTTATATAATTACTTTTGTGTCCGTCCGTCAGTCTGTCGAGAGTCTTTTTCTCAGGAAAATTTATATATGTTTACGTATTTTGAACAAACAGCAGCCCACCATTTAGTTTCCATTAGAGAGAAGACTAAAGCAGATCCAGGACTAGACAGCAGAAGAGAGAAACCTAATGTTAAACACTTCGTTCCCCACTTTTCGAGATATTTTATGTTGAGAAAAACAAAAGGAAATCTGAATTTCTAATATAAATTTACGATTTCACTAAAAAGTGTAATTTTTCACAACTTTTCTTTCCACGTCTCATATATCTGTCTATTGGCCAAAGTACTGACACACGATGATTCATCGAGCTTTCGATAAAGCTGCTATATTTTACACTGTCTCGAACTAATTTGTACGAGCTTAAGTTGTTTACGTTACTCTATTGGGAGGATTTTTTTTAAAATTTGGGAAAATTGGAGAAAGTATTGTGGCGCTGTTCTAATGTATAAGAATATCTGTGGTAAGATATAAATAAGATTGTAAATGTTATTATCTGAAAAAAAATAGAAAATGATAAAATAACAAAGTAGAATCAAATTCCTATCTACCTTTGTATATGTGGGATACAGGGTGATGTATAATAAATTAAAGATACTTTAAATATAAAATTTGGCATGGACATTTGGATTACTAAGTTCAATAACCCTTAAAGAGATTTATTTGATTTTTTTTTGCTTTCTATAAGTATGTCTGTCCGTCTGTTCCTGTCTGTAGTGTGGGTGTACATTGAGATTCATAGGTAATAAATAATACATGTCGCAGCGATCAAACTGTTACACGATTATTATTCATTCTACCCTACAACTTATTTGTTAGCGATCGTATAAAAGACCGCACGGACATTGTACGGGCAGTCTTGGCTCTGGTGTGCCTCGGAGCACTACTCGTGCTCTGCCACTGACTAACCTCGACTATTCGGATAATTGATTATTTAATTAATGACTATTCGGATAATTGATTATTTAATTAATGAGGCCAGTCGTAGCGCAGCGGCACGAGGTGTGACTGCAAAATCGACTGGTTGTGGGTTCGATCCCCACTCGAGGAGATGAAATATTTACTTAAATTTATATTTCCATTTCTTCGCTCTGGTGTCGAGGTTAAGCGCGGCGTGGAGTTCTGCCCCTCAACACGCAATGCCTCCAGAATTCGGCAGAAAGTGGGGAACGAAGTGTCTTAACACTAAGTTCCCTCTGCCTACCCTGCTGTGTGCGGGATACAGCGTGAAGCTGATTTTATGATTAATCGATTATTATCGTACTTATGAATGTGGTTAACACTTATTTGTAATTGCATTGGGCTGGAGCAGTGAAGGCGAGTATTTGTTACAGTAAAGGGTACCCTGAAGCCTACACCTGTGGTCGCAAGTCCCAGGCACTGCTCCGAGCTTCTGAGTGTTTGTACATGTGTCATGTGTTCACATAGGAATAGAACCAAAGGCCAGGATATGGTCGAGGTTCTACTCGTTTATTATTTACGCCCACCGTCTTCGGTCGTCTCTCTCTCTCTCTCTCTCTCTCTCTCTCTCTCTCTCTCTCTCTCGTATCTCTCTGTCTCCGACATCAGAAGCGGGATTGACCCAGCAGTCCATCCTCTCACGCTGAAGGAAGAAACATACCAAGGAATTCGGAGACACTCTTGGCACTGGCTAATATTCTGGAGAGTGGAGACGCTGTCTAAGCAACAACAGGCCAGTATGCAAGTTAATCATGAGTTCCTTGCAGGTTTATTTAGTAATTCAACTACAACAACACAAGGACCAAGACTAAGTGATATCCAGATCCAGACTGGTGTGATCAGGTTGACCAAGCAAAAAGAAACCACTGGAATTTAAGTGACTATGAGATTTGTACAAAAATTGCTGGATTATTGGAAGACAGAGCGAAAACCCTCGAGGATACATGGCTTGTCAAGTCACCAGTATGGAAAGATATGTGAGTAGCTTTAATACAAACATTTGATATTAAAATTAAGACATTTTAGATTTGACACCTTGAATCCAGTAGAATGTATATGGCAAATTTGGAAACGTGTAATAAATGGAGACATAGAGAAACAGGACTGAGTATACTTATTACCGTGCAAGGTGCACCTGTGAATGGCACCAATACAACGAAAGAAAATTAACTATTGTTGAGGAGTTGATAGCCGGTGGTATAGTCCGAGAAAGTACTTCTGAATTATTGTAAAAAAGAACGGGTTAAGAGTTCCATAAGCGAACAGATTTAACAGAAAAGGAATTTGTAAAGAAGGAAGAAGAGTGGCAAGGGATTTTAAGAGAAAATGTGTAATGGGAGCGGATGGAGAAATTATGTGATTCACATTAAAACTTAAATCGTTCTTTGAGGTATGAAGGGGAAGATGGATTAAATAGAACGTTATACAGAAGACAAATAACATGAGTATTCCGACGAAATCGAATTGGAAGCCACTTGAGCGTATTTGCGGAGTCCAAAGATGAACCTTATGCAGACGTTGGAGACGCTCAAGTTTATTTAATTGCTACTCCATTAAGTAAAAGGAATTCTCAGTAAAAGGAATTATTTTTCCATCAAGTGGTATATTTGGGAATTATGTTCAGTGGGTCGAGCACGAAAAATATTCGAGTCCGTATTGTAAACGTTTCGAGGTGACGATACGATTACAAAGTTCGAAGCACGAACCATAGTGTATCGACTATCGAGGACTCGATAGGATTAAGTAGGTGACGTCATGCTAACGAGACTTAGAGCGAATGAAATGGACGTTCAAAAACCAAATAAAATGGTGAATGTTAAAACATTCAATCAAAATATTTATTTATCTTAATTTACATTA
>JAATLQ010034538.1:0-23334 GCA_013421005.1 Heliconius erato x Heliconius himera
TTCTATAAAGAACGTACGCAGGCATTATACGATGCAAGTCGCTCGTAATAAGACCACCTGTTTTGGGCAACTTCCTGTTTATTCAAAACGTCTTTTTAAGTCGTTTTACTGTCGTTTTTTTATTATTTCGAAGGTAAAATGGTGAATCTGAACAAACCTATATATTTTATTACAACTTCAATCATAAGATAAATGATGATATAAGGAATTGAACATTTATTTGATCTCATTGTGGCCGCAATTGAATTGTAAGCTTAAAGATGGTGATTTTTGAGTTCGATTCGCTTAGCTTTATTCATTTATATTAATATAATTTTGTGTTTTCAGGTCATACTTACAAACAAAAAAGAACAATTTCAAAATATATATGGCATTACTTTAATATTTTTATCATAAAACAGTCAATTCAAATAAAATACAAAAAAAGCCTGCTTTATCTTACACAACAATTTTGGTTAGAGCAACAATATGAGATTTAGCATTAAAGTGACGGCGGCTACGTAGATGGTACACGAAACTATTATAGCTTTGAACAGACGTGATTTTACCATCAAGCAAATAGTCATATAATTTACATAATACATTACAGCTTAAGTATTCGAGAGTACCGAGTCAAAGAGAAAGATATACATGCATATGCACGTGGGAAGTATAAACAAGTAATAAGTTTACCTAAGGTTAAAAATACGACCAATTATTCAAAAGTACAGACTAAAATAATAGGTATATATAACCAATAGTAAGGAAATGTAAGAATTATACTACGTTATTAAAATTGAATGGCGAAACTCAACGCCGCACTTTCTTTGCTCTGGTGCCAAGGCAATTTCTTCTTCTTCTCTTCTAAAATTCGGCGTTAAGTGGGGAACTGAGTGTCATAACACTAGGTTCTCTCTGCCTATCCTTTTATATGCGGAATACAGCGCGACGCTGAAGAAAAAAAAGAAAAAATATATTGATTGTAGCCAAAAGCTTTTATTTATAAATATAAAGTTTAACTACGCGCCCACTATCTCTACACCAGCAGACGAGTCGTAGCAACTAAAAGATCACCGGTACGTTACAAACTATATACCCTACGTAAATATTTACGATAGTGGTTTGAGTGATAGTAAAAACTAAGTATGTTTAGTATGTTTTAGTAGTTTGATCCATTGAGTTATCGGTAATGGATTTTTGTACGATTGGCAAATGGCCATTGAATATATTATGAAATAAAGATTAGGGAAAAATGTTGTAACTTGAGTCGTATTTTTTTAAAATAATAATTTCAAGATAGGTAGGTATGTTTTAAAGGAAGAATAAATAGTTTTTTTTTTGCTTTTACTCGAAGAAGCTTCTTTAGTGACAAATTACTTCTATCTGTTCTATTTACATCTATATAATATGCAGTAAGGGGTCAACTCAAATTGAAATATTTCCTGATATTTGTCAGATTTTATTTATACATTTATCGAGCACGATATAGATTCATAACCATCACGTAGAGTCAAGTATGATATATTACAAGTTAGCCATTCCATCGATACTATAATTATAAAATAAGTACAATTCTTCGTTCATTTTCTTGTATTTAAAATAACTACAAGTACGTAGGTTAATGAAAACGTATAAGGAAAATGATGGTAGAAAAATCATTAAACATAAAACAGACTATTACTACGTAAGTCTATAATGAGTACATGTATACTAAGCAGAACTCTCTAGTATTATAAATTCTGACTAAAAAATATACTAGGCTAAAATCAGAACAAGGACCAAAACCAAATCAGTACAGCCATTTCTAACCTTCAATTAAAAGAATAGCCACACGTATAGATAGAAACAAATACTAAAAAGTAATGCCACATGCAATACTTCTTAGGAAATACTATATTTGGACATCGTAATTTATCCTATTAAAATCTTCTCTTATATGAAAGGTGGCGTATGAATATAATGTATCAATTGCAGCTAACTCTCAAAAGAAATATTTTAAACCAGTAATGTTTCTTAATCTATTTTTTTATCAGCTTCACGCTGTATCCCGCACACAGCAGGGTAGGCAGAGGGAACCTAGTGTTAAGACACTCCGTTCCCCACTTTCCGCCGAGTTCTGGAGGCATTGCGTGTGGAGTGGCGGAACGCAACGCCGCCTTTTACCTCGACACGATAGCGAAGAAATGAAAATATAAATGTAGGTAAATAAATATTTTATTTCCTCGAGTGGGGATCGAACCCACAACCAGTCGATTTTACAGTCATTCTTTGTGCCCCTGCGCCATGACTAGCTTTTTAATTTATTTAACATATATATTCAACGACAAAATTTATTTAGTCTTGTGGAAGAAGATAAACGGAGGCGAGACGGCCAGCGTCATGTCAATCACAAGCACTGAAATATTACTAGTGGTCTAAATAACATACATTTCACAACATATACACTGTATAATGACATAATACTGGCAATATAAACTTCAACGCTACAGAAAATCGCTTGGAAACCTTGGACTGTGTTACAAGTGTGAAGTCACCGCGTTTCTTTTATATATAAAATAACACGAGTAACTCGTAAATATGCTAAATTACAGTGTCATGTGACGCGAAGCAATATTCTTAATATCTAATTAATACAGAAAATTATGGTTTATTGTTCATAAATTTATTTTACTGTAAAATTTTCTTAACTTACAGTTAATTTACAATATTGATGATTAATTACGACAGAAGAGTTTAGAGAAGAATAAATCACCTATTGCATACATACGTTTTCTCCCTTTAACTTGTTCTGAGACTCGATATGTTAAGTGAAAAAAATGAAAAAAATAAACCTAATATCCTTAAACCACTTATAATTTCTAAACATTGTATGTATCCTATTTTAGTTAAACATTTCCACTAACGAAAATGAGAACCTACCACCCACTCTAAAGTAAACCTAAAATTTAATCTAAAAGACCTAAAATTATAAATATTATATGTTTCTACATACAACATATGAACTAACAGTCGCTCCCGTATCAACCCGCAATGCGGCTCCATCGATTCACACCAGCGCGGTGCAGACATACATATTACTAAGCGCAAACTTTTCTATTGGAGAACAAAAGCCGTCTGGAGTCATTGTACTTTGCAAACACACTGCTACTAACTATTGGTAGCAATAAATTTCTTTGTTCATATAAAAATAAGAAAATATTACTTATGCTAAATATTTTATATTTTTAATGTACCCTTTTTCATATCTACGACATTAAAATTAAATACGGTAGTATTATTTTTGATGTTCCATTTCCAAGTCGTGTAGACTTCTGAACAAGAAGTATTTATTACTACTACTACTACTACACAAATAGTAATTTAACTAAAATTTATAACTTATAAGATTCTCTTAACTATTAGTTTTCAATTCCACACTCAGGCGAAAAAAGACTTGAATACATATAAAAATACCTATAAAAATGTAACAAGCGTATAAGAATGTCGACGTAGGTTGATAGGAGCGTATGGTTTAGTGGTGAGAGCGCTTGAGCGGTTTCCAAGAGGCGCGGGCTCAATTACCAATACCTTCAAATATTACTTTTTGTAAATAAAATATTTCTTAAATACTTTCGAAATATAATTTTTATGTCGACACTGAAATGTAACAAAATCAGTGTAGTTTCTATAAAAAATCAAAAACCTTAAGATTAAAAATATACCATCTTTAAATAGAATATTATATAAGTTGTTAAACAAATAGGCTGTCTACAGTAATAACAAACCTTCGCACGCTATCAATGATAATGAATTTATCTAAAAGGTTGGATAAGTCATGAGACGTTGGTCCGTGCCAAGGTAAACATTCGGAAGCTGTCACTCTGTTCATATTTTTGCTATATCTTATTATTTCCCTGAAACTATAAATAATATTTGAGGTCATGAGGAATGTAAGGTGATGGTTTTGGGTGATACTCCCTATAAATTAATTAAATTATTTTCACTTCCCTAGTCTGGCAAGATAAAGCGCAATATTGAGTTCCAACATTTGACACCAAATGATTGAAGTCCGACAAAAAGCAGAAAAAAACGGAGCGCCTTGACTTGACTTTACGAGCGGGAATCGAAGCAACAAGCATCGCGGGACAAACATTATCCCATAGTGTGACTCTACCATAGCCCTTTTTTATGTATTTGTTTTTAAAATTATGTCAAAAATTAATTTATTATTCTGATTGTTATAATAAAATAAAATAAAAAAAAGTAAAAATAATCAGTTCAGTGTAGCTCTTGAAGAGTTAGTTTCTAAAGTTAAGTACTTAAGAATCGTAATATATCATTTTTTATTTTATTATAGCTTTACGCTTTATGTTGAACATAGCATAGTAGGCAGAAGAGACCTAGTGTTAAGACACTCCGTTTCCTACTTTCGGCCTGATTATCGAGACGTTGTGTGATGAATGGAGGCTTCTGTCGCTTTGTCTTCTTAACAAATCGAAGAAATGAAAAATATTTATTCCTTAGAGCGGGAAGCGCACCCACAACCATTTTGTTTACATTTAGACACGATGCCGCTGCGCCACTACCTCTACATACTACAGATGCCAAGTGTAATTTCTTATAGTTTGTCATCACGTGACGTCCACCTCCAGATGCTGAGTTATCGCTGGTCTATTTCAGAATCTAGGGAAGCACGTTATATACTCTTATTAAATATTCGCTGCATTGCTCATTTGCTGTATTAGTAATTGGCATATTTAGGGTCATATCAAAATCAATGATTTAGACAATTTAATATAAATATGATATTTATTAAAAGTTTAAAGGTAAAATACTGTAATTTTAAGGAAATTGAACCTTGAAAAAAATAACAAAACATTTATAATTCAAACAAAACTTGTAAATATTTGGAAAAAATATATCAAAATCATTAAGTTGTATATTTAAATCTGCACTTTTAAGTGAGTGAGGCCAGTCGTGGCGTGCCAGGTAATGAAAAGTATAGAATCTTTTAAGATTATTTCAACTTATACAAATAAAACTTAAATATGTTTTAAATTTTTGAATTATATGTATAACGGTAATCGGCTATATATTGATCAATTTATAATATCTAATTGCTTCACAAATGCAACTTAATATATTAAGACTGTAATATCCGCAATGGTCATAGGTTGATATCTAACAAAAGGGGTTATAAAATAGCGGTGATCTCGATTTTAGCCTGTTTATGGGCAGTGGACAAGAAATAAAACGTTTTATACGCGATACGCTCTGTCTAATATATACAAAGGAAAGCTTCCTTCGCCAAATTATCATAGTTTGTTATCTGTGGATAACGAAGTTTAGAAGGTACAAATTTTCATACAAATGCTGTCAACATAAAAAACATCATAGCAGATCGAAATTTCAATGTAGCAAATGTCAAGCTTTTAGGACTTCGTGGAGTATTGGGCCGTTTAATCATAAGCGCAATGGCTATGGGTTTGATTCCTACTCGAGAAAATAATTAAATTAAAATTATTTTATCTCCACGGTGTGGTAAAACAAAGCTCGGCGAAGAACTCGCTACTTAACACGTAACGTCTTAAATTCCTTCAGAAAGAGGAGAACGGAGTATCTTAACACTAAAGTCCCTCAACTTAACTTAATATGCAGCCAGCACATAGCGTGAAGCATGTAAGAAAATTTAGCTATGGGTGAATGCTCATACAAAACTACAAATATTTACAATTGACAAATACTACTAATAATATCATTTCCTTGTATACAACATCAACAACTATCAACTACTACATACAACTAGGGTATTATACTACTAGTTGCGAGTCACCATAAACCTCGGTGACATTAGATCATACACTGAACGAGGCGTGACGGCCCGGCCACGTCTGACACAATACAGGTTTATGAGTTATCATATTGATAAATTTCCTTGTAACACTTACATATAAAGTAATTTATTTACATATGCATAAGTTATAAATAAGTCATATTTTTTTGTGTGCGTTTGAATTTTCGTAAAGAAATAAAAAGTTTATCTTTAAGTAATGTGTTTTTATCTTTAAGTATTACATTTGTTGGGTGGGTAGGGGAAAGCTACATACGTCTCATCACTTCACAGCTTATACAGCTTACTGAGTGAAAGACACCGAATTTGTCTAATGAAGCTAAAGAAAAATCTTAATTTTGTCACGCTCGGAACGTCATAAACTAAGAAAAATACTAAACTGAGATCTTAATTTTGAATGTTACTAAAATGAAAATTATAATATCTTTTATAATAAATAATAATGATAAATAACTTTATTAGTTGTGGCCAGTCGTGGCGCACGGACACAAGCATGCGACTGGTAAATGCCTGTCGGTTGTGGCAAGGCAAAGCGCCGCGTTGAGTTCCACCACTCAACACGCAATGCCTCCACAATTCTGTAAAAGTGGGGAATGGAGGAGCCTCAATGGGTATGGTAACTTGGTGAGTCGGCAACGAAACCTCTGCTATAGGTACTGCTCTGTATTGCTGCCCTGCTTTGCGGGAAAACCGTGCAACTTTTTTGTATCTTAAATTGTAAACTCGAACAAATTTCTAAATTTACTTTTCTATATTTCCTGCGTCAAGGGCGTCAATCTTTATAAATATAAAGTAACATAACCAAATGATGACGACAACTTTAATAACTAATTAAATAATTACGATTGCACAAACTAAAGACGGATATTGTGCACTAAATATAAATAAGTACCTTGTAGAGTAACAGATACGATATTTAGAGAGATCAAGTTAAACAAGGTCTATCGACAGGACGGTAAACATGTTACTACACCCATATATGGTGTTAACCAATTTAGTAAGATTATTGAGTAATGGTCGAATAATCAAACCTAGGTACTATACACTTAGAGTGAGGGTAAGCTATAATATAGTTATATCGTCATAAATACTGGCAACTTTGTTTAATAAGTGATAAATTTACTGTATGCAAACAACGCTCATATAATTAAATTTCTAATTAATTTTTAAACGCTATCTGCTATTTATTTATTTCTAGATAAACTCTAGAGGACAAAAGTTTTTCGCTTAGTCCGTGGAATTTATATTATTTTCAAATAATAATCATAAAAAAAATACCTTAATTCTCTAGAACCTTTTTTTGTAACGTCATACTTTTAATCCATAGTTAGCAAACCGAAAAAAAAATTGTAACAAGAGAGGTAAAAAAACCATCCACAATAAAGGCTAGACAGACCGAGCAATACATTATATAACAATGGCTTCGGCTGGCAGCGTGCAAGTAGTTTGGCAGAGGGCGGCGCGTGCGCGACACGCTCCAGACGACGACGGATGAAATTATTTTCAGAGTCAAGGGAATGCTTTAAATTGTCCAATAATATATGAAGAAAGGTATAGAAATATTAGCGAAATTAGTATAAAATTTTGTTTTCTTTTTTTTGAGATTTTTATGACATTACTAGTGGCCGCCCGATGTAAAAATGTAAATTATATTCTATATAGCTCCTCTACACTCCTCAAGAACTCTATATGATAAATTTAAGCGTTCTAATCTGATTTTTTTTTAAAAGCGTTCTAAGCCGCCTTGTTTCGGCTGTACGTTGTGTGTCACACACCCTCAGTAACGAAACACTTTAATATATAAACAAGCTATTTTTAGAGACAATGTTAACGTCTAAATTATGAGATTTACTAAAAAAAATTGGTAGACCTGCACTGGATAAAAAAAATGCTATTTATTATTTTTTTATACACAAACCAAAACGCAATTTTATGTATTTCGATGACTAAAAGAATACTTTGTAGGAGTATGTATGTTTAATATTTAAACCTGTTACTATAATCGTTTTTTTACTGATAATTTAAATAAAACTAAATATATACTATATATACTAACTAAAAAACAATAACAATCAAACCTAACCCATAAAGGGAAAGTAAGTAACAGGGTATTCAAATGTATTGAATTAACAATTAGGTCATCACTTATCTGATAGCACCGCGATGCATACTGATGCACTTATGTATTTATCGGCGTCTGACGACAAATTACTACTATTGAATCCAAATAAGGCTAAGCTGAAATATCGACGCTATCTGTTCACGTAGTTCGTGTAATAAATGAGTGGGTCGGTCGCATATGAAACACTTGGTACGTAGAAATAAGGCGAAATGGATCTATTATATCGCGGATTTTACTGTATGCCATTGAGTTGCAGTGAGAAATAGAACGAGTCAATTTTATTAATTGTATATAATTTTGTACTTAAGGCGACGTCTTTGAAGTTAAATATTATAACAACTAATATAGTAATTGTATGCACTAAAAGTGTTTAAAAAATACGTCAATTGGGAAGTACCTAGCTCATACATGTGGATTGTGAACCCTGTTCTCAGTAAGACGAAAATTTTAGTAAACATATCTCATCAAATATCAGTTCAATTGTGCAATAATGGCGTAATTACACTTAAAAATAATAATTATATCAAACTGACTGAATTCGGCAAGAATATATCAAAAAATTACAGAAAGAGAAAAAGTACAACATTGATCAATCAATCCCCACACAATATATAATTAAACATTTAAAGACAATAACTGAAAAGACATTTTTATGAAGTCCCTTAACGAAGAGCTTCCTGCCAAATTTGGCTGGCCAGCTGTCCCAAATATAGGTTACGATCTTTTTGCCCTCACAGAATACATTGAGTGCACTTAATGGCGGTAATTATAAAACGGCGAGACAGCCCGACGCCTGAGCACTCGAGTTAAATATAAAAGATACTATAGATTACGTCTCTTTGTACACGATGCTTCTGTGAATACTAATTCGAGGAACCGCGTTGTTTTAATATAGTCAGAACGTTAAGATTCTACTAAATGAAATCATCTGATGATCGGTTTTTTGAAAATAGATTGCAATTTATTTTTGACGTTTTACTAAAACCAAGAATTGGATAGTTTTTTATGGTATAAAAAATCATAATTGATATAAATAATCGTATGTTTATATTATTACTCTATCATTCACAAAATTAACAATTGTTTTTTATGAGATTTTCTTGATAAATACCAATTCCATACTCACGCAGGTGCTTAGACAGCAGTGTTACTTAGCTTCGGGCTATATTTCTTGCGGAGTAGCTAGAAACAACAGAGTGCCAAACGCTACGGTAATAAAATCTTTCCGCATATATTTACATAGTTTTTTTAAAATGCGTACGTAATTATTGCACCAAATTTGTATTCATACAAACATTCATCTAACTAAGAACAGGATTCAGAACCATCACGTATAAGCTAGACACTCTAGGCACTCCTCAATTGTCCTACAGTCGTACTATTGCCGGAGGAGTCAATTATGAATTTAAATCCCGTAGGACGTAAAACTAATAACAAATTAACTTTACCTATCTTGTTAAGAATAAAATCCACCTAACACTCGATATCTAAATATGGTAATGAAGTGGAAGTTTGAGGCCGTCGTGACGCAGTGCGACAGCGTCTAACTATAAACGCGACAGTTGCCACTTTGATTCTCACTCGAGGCAACGATTTTTTATAGCGTCAAGCTGTATCCCGCATACAGCAGACAAAGGGAACCTGACAACCTAGTGTTAAGTTTATTCTGTAATACTTTCATTTCTGACTTATCGTTTATCACTTATTATTTTATAGCCAGCTCTAGTAGAAAAATCCCAAAAGCAAAGTGTCTTAACAGTTTACCTCTCTAGAGGATAGACCCCTGCTATGCGGGAAAAAGCGTGAAACTGAAATAAAACCGAAATATAGAGTAGAATCATTCTACCACTACGTAGTACTTACTCCGCCAATTACGCGGAATTAATCAAAGATAAAAAAGGAACTTTGCTACAGATATACATAAGAGTGTATCCATAACACAATATGAGTCACAATCACAGCTTAGTGCTTACTAAAACTAGCGCACTACGCGATCCCACAGTGAGGCCAGGGCTGCCATCTGAATATAAATTTCCTTTTAAACGTTTATTGTTTAGTCACAATGTAAACAGGTTAAAGACATCAATTTTATTACAGGATGTATGTATTATTTGGCTGTGAACGCGACGGTTGTGGCTTCGATTCCCAGTCGGGCAATGAATTATTTTCATTCCGCCCCTCTGTTAACAAGACAAAGCATAAAATATTGAATTTAGCTACTCAATATACAATGTCTAAAAAATTGGGTTGAAAGTGTAAAACGGAGTGTCTTAACATTAGGTTACTTCCGCTTACCCCCTTATATTGAAATAAACGTGTAGATTATGATTCTGATTTTAAAAATAAGCAACTTTGTAGCATCACTATCCAAGGTAGTGTGAACGGGTCATAATATTCATTATAAATATCTCAAGAAATATTTAACCTATTTAATACGTGGTGTCGTTCCAAAAACGACGACAGAATAATAATTGATCGAGAAAGTGTGTGAAAGAGTGATAAATGGTTCCCTTAAGTATCCGTGTTAATGCAAGTACAGTATGCATACCGGTCATATAGAGTACTTATCGCTCGAGGCAAAAGTGGCCTATCTTACAACAATACTGTTTATAGTATCCCGCAAATAGCAGGGTAGGCTGAGGGAAACTGGGAACCTTTGTTAAGACACTTCGATTCCATTAAGGCACTTCTGTTGCCCACTTTCAACCGAATTCTGGAAGAGTTAATTCAATTCAATAAAATACCACATTTTGCTGAATTTGTAGAAAGAACTTAGCATATTATTGTAATCTTAGTTTTCTGCCTGTTTAAAAAACCTAAGGGTGATGTGATACAATTTAAAAGAGTAAGTAAGCGTTGTGATCGAGAGATTTCCGTTTTTTAGGGTCTTGAATCGATAATCGTTTTTGCCACACTACATACAATAACTATACGCTGTGACAAATTTATTATACACAAATTGGAAAAGTAACATGAAAAATCCTTCTTTTATCTTGAATTTAGTTTAACTATCAAAAAATAAACAATTAAAAAACTTCGTAAATCAAGTACATACGAAAAATTACAAAAAAATAGTATAGGCCTCTTTGGCTAACGTATCGGTCACCCTACCGCTGTAAGTTAAATGCCGCGAGGATCAATAACCCCACTATTGTTGAATAACACGCAAATATTTGCAGTGTTACGGAGACGTTTACGCTTAATGACATTCCTCATTAAATTCGAAGCTTCTCCTTTTAGATATTGAAGACGAACCTTAAGGTTTAAAGCTTATTTTTAGAGTTCCGTATCTAAAAATTAAAAGGAAATCCTTACACGATCACTTTGTTTTCTGTCTGTCCGTTTGACCAGATCATTATCTCCAGACTGCGTGGATTTGTCCAGCTGTGATTTAAACCAAATATTCAAGTCTATGGTCCTTCAAAACAAAAATAAACCTTCTAAGTCAACGCAATAAAAAATAAGTGCATTTATGCATTGATATTGCTGCATTTTGTATGGAATTCGCCGTTTAGTCTAAAGTTTTCCGTGGACCGTAGTTACAATAGAAAAATCTGATAAAAAAAAATTAAATCAGCTTCACGCTGTATCCCGCACACAGCAGGGTAAGCAGAGGGAACCTAGTGTTAAGACACTCCGTTCCCCACTTTCTGCCGAATTCTGGCGGCATTGCGTGTTGAAGGGCAGAATTCAACGCCGCGCTTAACCTCGACACCAGAGCGAAGAAATGGAAATATAAATTTAAGTAAATATTTCATCTCCTCGAGTGGGGATCGAACCCACAACCAGTCGATTTTGCAGTCACACCTCGTGCCGCTGCGCCACGACCGGCCTCAAATCTGATAAGTAAAAATTTTTAGATATGTCATGAATGATCTTTACAAACTTATATTTGTAGTTCATTTCGTGCAAAATAAGTGCATATAACCGCAAAGTTAAATTTGTCTACTTTTATAAATTGTACTTCCTGTTGACCTATAATCCTGTTATAGGTACGGAAGCCTCGGTAGGCGAATCCGACTGGCACTTACCGGTCTTTTTTATTTTTTTATATTAAAGCTAAAGCTCAGTTTCTCCAATATTTGAAAATATTATGTTTCACTTATCATTTTATTTAAACTTAGCATGATCTACAATATAAATTACTAAGTAAAACTAATATACAAACATGGCCATCCCTAACAGTAGATAATTATAATACGCTTCTAAGAATCAATATACTCACTATCACTTGTATGAGTCACACATCCCGCGGGACCCTTAAAATTTAAAACGAACTGGCGAAGAAATACTTTAGAGATTCATCATTGTAGCGGAATTTGAGGCTGTAGTTTATTTTGTGGTCGAAAACTGGACAAATGAGATACGGTATGGAAGAGAAATTATTTTTGAAGCATTTATTTTGAAGCCGTCGTGGCACAGCATCTAACAATCAATGTGACGGTTATGGATTCCTTTCCTGCTAGTGGGAAAGAACTATTTTGATTTCCTTCTTCTCATTTCTGTCTATCTCTCTTATGTGTGATACTTTTTTCATATGAGACATTGAGTAATGTTAATTTCCTAACATAAATTAAAATTTGAATTTGTACTACAATATTAATTATTGCTCTGACTCATCAAAATGAAAGTTGTTTAGTATCATATATCTACTTATTAACCTTTATTTAATTTTTTTAATATTGCTCATTGGGGCGAAAAAAGAGTAGTTAAGTACATTTTTTTTAAATATATATATAGATATATATTTTAATGTATGCGGAACATTATTTCCAAATTTTGACTGCGTCCACCAATTTTTTGGAAATATGCAAATACGGCATTGTCGCACCTTACGTTTTTCATAAGTTTTCACTAAAACTATTTTTCGAAGTGACATTTGAACCTACGCCCATCTCGTATAAGTCCACCCTAACTGTTAACCGACAGTCTTGGGACACATAAAGAAATATATTAAAACAAATTGAAACGAAGACCGTTTTTCGAAAGTTGATAATCCCCATAAAATAAATAAACGAATTACTCTTTGGGTTATTCGAACTGAGGTCAGAGTGGTCCGCATTTTTGAAGGATAAGCTGTAATATATGAAAGTTTTAATGAAGCTTATTAAATTTTGAGTCCAAACATCCTGTTTGGGTTGATTTCTGTTATGTTAAGTGTTTATTGAAATTATTATTACAAATAATTCAGACATTTAATTGTTGCATACAATAATATATATTATATATAGGCATGGGTATAATTAGTAAAAAAAAACCTTTTTATTAATTTTATTAAGCCCTTTTTGCTCTTTATGTTAATACAATATGAAAAATTGTATTAAGCATAATACATATAATAACAATAATAATAAACAACACACTTCAAACTATACAATACAAAAAATCCAAAACAAAAAACATCACTAACGCAAATCCAAGATTAATCCGCGACCATTTTTAAAACAACAACAAAAGCAACAAGTGCCTAGTATAAATTTCGTAAACTAGAAAGACTAACCTTGACAGAATTACTGTGCGGTGCATAAACGAAATCAATTTGCATTAGTGGAACGTTTAAAGGCTGGAAACTGTTGAAATATTACCGCGGGCCGCCATTAGCATGATTTACAAACGACACGGGGCTCGGAGCTAAATATCAATAGTTGATGGCGAGCATATACTCGTATTGTAGCGGATATGTTACTCTTATCGTTGGTTTATCGCTATTTGTATGATATCATCGGGAGAGTCATCGGTGTTGTTACTTAAACAAAAAAAATGTCGTAGTATCTCTAGATTGTATGTATTAATTCAGCATTTTACCAAATTATCAGTTCACTTCAGTGCAGTTCTTCGTTTGTGGTTGTTTCGAACGTGCCATTTCATTACTATTCACTTCGCCAATGTCACGTCGTATGGAGAACACACGAAGGGGTTCAAACGGAAAAAAAGAATTTATGGGTCGAGATAAGAGACTGCATTTTAAAAAGAGATTAAGTTAAAATACTGCAATTACTGCACTGCACGGCAAATAACATAATATAACAAAACTGTTAATACTTATTTAGAAAACGTATAAAAATTTGAACGTAGCGGGACTCGAACCCGCGCCTCCTGGAAACCGACCAGGCGCTCTGACGTCAGAGTTTTCTAAATAAGTATTTTTCTTTCCTAAGTGTGGAATAACACTTTGAAAATGTTTAAAAACTGTTAATATTTACAAATATTTAACTTTAACGTAGCTGCTATGTAAATTAAATAGTCAGCGAAACAGCTACGTTAAACGTTACTATACTATATTGTACTATATAACGTTATTATATTGATATAAAATTATTCAGTCTTTTTCATTTTAATATCATTTGTCAAAAAAGTCGTCAAGAGCTATTTGAATACCAAATTAGTGACTATGGCTTACAAGCAACTTGTTTTAGTTAGTAAGGTCGCCGTGTCGTGGCTGCACTGAAGTTAAAGCTTTCTGGATTTTGCGAAAGAAAATAATCAAAAGCAAGAAAAATCCTAAACTCAATTCCTTCATGGCAGCCACGACTCGTTGACCGTAGTGTACGAATATTATGTCACGCTAACCCATCCGGGATAGATAGAGAGAGCACATTGGACCTATCACACCGTCCCTTACTTCCGCTGATTTTAGAGCGAAGCGAGAAATGTTAAATGTTTCTTAAAATAGTTTTAATGTTATAATTTAAATTATAAATTTATTATCTGTAGCCATATATGATTTTATAAAACAATTGATACTTTATTTCTAACATATAGCGATCACGATACAGCGTGAAGTTACAAAAAAATTGTATTCATGTCTTTTGAAACGGACGGTACCCAAAATTCGCGGGTGCAATTTCGTTTTTTTTTTGCTACGTTCTAATTTTTTAAAAGTTTTCATAAAAGTATTAATAGCTTATGACATCCCTTCGAATTGAATAACTCACAAAACTATCGTTATGTTTTTCACATAGATTTATTTAGTACAAAAAAGTTATAACTTACATTAAAATCAAACAATTTATAATCAGATAGGTAGTAAAAACCGCAACACCCGATGCATAATTTAAAGTAAAAACTATTATAAAGATAAGAAAATGATAATAAAAATAAGTAACAAAGAAAATTGCCCTGTTATTATTCGAGAAACATCAATTAGCATATTGTACATAAAATATAGTATATTTATTATGGACATAAAATATAATTTTCCACTTTTAATTAACATCAACAGCGAACGGCACTACAAAGCTGTAGGAATTAAACAAATAATCGCGATAACCCCGAAAGTACAGAAGGTTCCGACGTCAGTGACTCATCACTCATTTAAAGTGAACGATGTCAATGTATCGGGGTTTCTTAATCTTTGTGTATATAAATACCCTTCATTTTGCGGAGCACAACATCACACTTTGTCTAAGCTCGAGAAAATATTTGTTAAATGTAAAGCTTATCTTCAAATTTTGATTTGAAGTTATAATTATCCTGGCCACGCGGTGCCTACCATAGATGCAAGGAATACCCTTGGTATTCCCTTTTTCTTTGTATTATAAGTAATCTACATAGGTACAGTAGATATTAAGTAAATACATTACAGTGATCATTTTAATATTGTCATTATCTCTGAATATGAGGTTGTAAGTGATTTTTACATTATTACGCTATGATGGCTTCAAATTTCATTGGAAATAACAAATATTTATTTGGTATTATTTATATCTACGTAAAAATTTTTCGTTTCTGTATAAAAGAGACGAGAAATCGCAAGCGAAACTACTTAACTAAGTTAATATTTGACAAGTTTGGGAGTGCTTTCAGCACTACGAGACAATTTCGAGAAATTCCTACGGAAACGAGAAAAACGATGACAATCTTCCATTTTACGTCTTCTAGTCCAATCAATCAACAACAACATCAACAAAATAAGTGACTGAAGTATACACTATCACGCTACGACGACTATAATTTCATATACATACATACATACCTATTTAACATATATCACAAGGCCACTATATATGAGCATTTCGTTCACAAAGAGCGGTGCAATATACATTAATCGTTGTAACTTCAACTCAGTACTTCGCAGTCACAGGTTATGAAAACAGCGTTTGTTTACTTGCTGTTAGCAATGTTACTGCGTTTCTAGTTCGTTGGATAATTGATTTAATGATCGTTCACAGGGTCGCTGGCATTACGTGCTGCCTACCTTATAGGGCTGGCTGATTTCTTACATCACTTAGTAAATAAAATCTAAATATTAAAATATTTTCTGGTGGAAAAATAAAAGGTATTATAAACTTTCTATTTCTTACAAGCTATTGAAAAATAATTTAAGTTAGTATATTTAGTTTTTCATTTCTGGAGAATCTAGTTTCTTAATGTTAGGTTAGCTATTCCCCTTGTTTAATATAGGCGATACAGCATGGAGCTAAAGGAAAAAAAAACAATCTCCGTACAACGAAAAATTTTCGAGTTAAGTAGAATAGCCAAGTATATCTTCCGAACTTTGTCCATAACACACAAATGTTATCTGTGACATTCAATTTAATTATAAATTATTATTTAAATCAATTTCCTTAATCACCGCAGCGATTGATCTTTGGCTCGTAGAAAAATGTGCCTTGTATAAGTTCTGTTGCTGGAAATCATTTATTTTTTTTTATAACTGACTCAATGATAGCAGCCGCACTTAAAAATGTTAATTTCATTTAATTTTAATTTCAGTTGATGTTATCTTAATTTTTTGTCTTATATTCGTCATGTTGCCATGGTATCGCAGTGACAACGCGCCTGATTGTAAGCGTGATAGTTGTGGGTTCGACTTACACTCGGGGAAATTTCATATTTTTCTACCTCTGGTGCTTAAACAAAGTGCGACGATGCGTCCCGCCACTCAAAGCGCAATGTCTGACTGCTGACCATGTTATAAGCGGAAAACATACTTTATCTAAAAAATATTCAATGTGTTCTGTAACATACTAAAAAAAATGTTTTCTACATCTTTGTATTACCTACGCCACTCGTGGCGTAGGGGCACAAAGTGTAACTATAAAGGCGACTGACTGTTGGTTCGATTATCACGCGAAGAAATAAAATTTATGTTTATATTTCTATTTTCATTTCTTCGCTCTGGTGTCAAGGCAAAAGGGCGGCGTTGAGTTCTGCGACTCAACACGCAATCCAGAATCCAGAATTCGGTGGAAAGTGGGGAACGGAGTGTCTTAATACAAGGCCTACCCTGCTGTGTGCGGGATACAACGTGAAGCTGATTTATTTTATGGTTTTCCTTAATATTACTACATATACAATATACTATTAAATTCTGTCACTTAGTTGATGTTAAAACGATCATTCTAAAGCTATTCACACTCTATTAATTATTATAACAGATATGGATCACGAGAACGCAGTAACGAGGGGTTGGAATGACGAGAATAGTGCATAATTCTATAATAAGTCTTAATATAATAGTAAGAAATTAATATTATCATGTTATTTTTGCAACTGCTCGTAAACCTTTTACAAATAAAATGTAAAAATAACATAATAATCACATATAATATTCAAGTGGAATAGTAATTTTGGAAGAAAAACGAAACATAATTTAAGTACACACAGTATTAGCCAATATGTTTTAGAAAGTACCTAACCACAACACAAAAAAGCGACAATTTTCTATGCTTTAGATTTAGAACAAAGTAATGCGAAAAACTTTTATATTCAAACACTGTCACTTGAATGTTAAAAAGTTTTAGCGTCATCTACTAGATTACGTAAAGAGGTATTATTGCCGAATCGTTGGAGGTACTAGAGAAAAAAATAAATCCTCACGTTCATTTCTGATATATTTAGCTTTACGCTTTATCCCGCATATAGCAAAGTAGACAGAGGCAACCTAGTGTTAAAATACTCTGTTTCCCTGGCACTGTTCAATTTTCGAGACATTGCGTATTGGGCGGCTAAGATCAACGCCGTACGTTGTTTTTATACCTCTTGTCTTGTTACTAAAGACAAAAAATTAAAATAATTCATTTCCCCGAGTAGGAATCGAACTCACAACTGTCGCGTTTATGATATCTCTAAATGAAATCCCCTGACCACACTTAACATTTTGATTGTTAAATAAGCGACGGCGAGACGTGGCAGTGGTGATAACGCTGATCTCCTAGAACTGATGTCTTTATTTCTTACAATAGGTCAGGAAATACACAACGAAATCACTTTTTTTAATTTCACTCTGTATCCCGTACATATCAAACGGAACCCAGTAGCACTCCGTTCCCTAATTTCCACCAAATGTTGCAAACACACGTGATGAAAGCACTTGACAGAAAAATAATATTCATATCACTATTTTTTATTTCATCTAATTTAGTTAAAACATACAATTATACGTCATAACCTACATAATAACCTATTTTCACTCAAAAACCTATATACTAATTCCTCACATCTCACCACCTTTACACATTTAGATCCTTTTAGCTTGTAAAAATAATTCGCAACACAAAAATATCATCAAAGTAGAGTGTCAGTGGGTAGATAGTTAGACCTAATGCTAAATCAAAACATACTTTTTAATAGTGTTTCGTGTAGCGGCCGAAATACTTCAAATATTATGTTTTTGAGAATGAGAAATGTGCATTTTTTCTTTATAACACTTCAAAAGAGGTTATCAATGTCGTCACAGCATCACACGAATGTCACAGTAAATAGGACGCTTAGATGTATATTCAAGATATTTTTCATCGTATACGTATAGGTATACCATCGTATACGTATAGGTATTTAGGGTAGACAGAGAGAGCCTAGTGTTAAAATATTCTGTCCTCCATTTTGTGAAGTATAACTAAAGTAATACGTCATCTATACGATATGAACGACTTTTATATATATATACATATATATATCTCTCTATTTAATGTATAGTTTCCACAATTATTTATATTTAACATCTATTTATTTATTATTCATTACGGCCTTACAAGTAGTTAAAGATCGTTAATTCATATTAAAAATGTCAGTACTGTCGGCCCTACCGGAAGCTACCAATGCACCGGCTCGAAAGGCATTTCTGCCGGGAACAGCGGGCAAAAAATTCAACTCTTTTAAAATAAAATTTTACCATATGTTTATAACATTCATTAGCTTCCCGTGTGAGCATCAACAGTATTTATTTGCAGACTTTAACATCATTAAAATTTTGTATAATATACGTTTTTATTAACAATTTTTCGATTTTAGAAAGAAGGCAGAAATAATGTAGTCCTAAGAAAGTTCTTACTTAATATTAGATTTACTAAATAAAACATCAAATTTTGAGCTTATTTATAATTATTTATACCGTGCCAAGTATAGTTTATAAAATAATATATATTAATAAAAAGACCACAAAATAATCTGGTGTTCTATTCTTATGTCATTGTACCAACAACTGTTTCTTCTAGACTAAATGGAAAATAAATGGCATAAAAGATGCCATTGTTTTAGTATATTTTCCTGTCCTTGAAATGTTAGCGTTTTTATACGTTATTATTATGTTGATAATAGACGAGAATAGCGCTGATTAAACACCAAGTAACAGTGATATGATGTACATACACATATCATCTAAATTTATTAGATAGATGGCAAAAATTTTCTCTTCAGGGCACTTTTACTTTGCAGGGCAGCACAATATAATATAAAATATAATACGCATTCGTAGTAATACTTTAGAACTGACATACAAACAAAGACATGTAAAATTTAACTTTACCAAGTATCTCCATTTTAACTGAGATTTTAATAAAACAATACCATTTAAGTCCCCACAAAAAAAGCCAATTCAATAAATAATGACAAACAAAAAAATCTATAATAGAGTCTAGTAGTGGATAAAAATAAAAATACATTTATAGGTAATAAATAGCCTTGAAAAAGGTATGGACCACGTGTCTCTTGATTTCTTTTCTTTGCATAGAGACTATAGATTATTTTTTTTTATTTAGTTATATGTATATTATTATTTTTATATCTATAACAATAGATAATATTAAGACAACCTGTCCGCGACGCCGCGCACAGACGTCTGCACGCGGCGTCAATTAACACAGCAGCAGGCGTCGACCTACTCTCGTTATTTATATACGAATAACTACTGAATAGTATCACAGTGTAAAAACACGTGAATTATAAATATTATTCGGTACGTGGTGACGTCATTTCCGTTACAGCTGAGACCGTTAACCGTTTGTATTTACAATGTTCAATATTTGTTTTAGACGCAAGCCCTTTTTGCTCATAATCTTTGTGTATCTTCTGAGTTGTTATGTTCCGTTCATTAACGGAACTTAGGTAGGATTATAAAATTAGAAATAAGATTTCTACAAAAACATATAAACCCTAATTGAATTAGAATCCACACTATCCAATTAAAAAAGATATCTAAATTTAGTTATATTATGGTAACTTATTCTATAATAGTAGCTATCTAGAGCAACTATCTATTTCAAAATAGTATATATAAAACAATATTAAAGTATAATTATTGAATTGGGCCATAAAAAGTACGTTATAAATATTCAAATGAAATAAAAATGTCAATCTCACAGAAGTGTACCACCAGCTCGGAAAAGAATATAATCGTCTAAAATACAATATTAACTTATTAACGATAAAAATGAGATAAATAACTTCCTTTCTAATTTTACATGTAAAATGACGTTGTTTGAGCTCATTTGAGATTAATAATTGATTGTCAGGGATCAGAAGTCTACTTGAATTAGAAAAGTTTTCATTCCGTGGAGCAATTGTTTATTAGCAATTTTAGTCTTAAAATCAGTATTAGTTTACAACGCACCACTCATATTTATCTCGGGGTGAAAAGTAGAGGGCGACGTCTCTCTTTATAGCTTCCCGCATAAAGGTTTGTAGCACAGTAGGTAGAGAGAAACAACGTACCGCCCAA
Organism: Heliconius erato x Heliconius himera; assembly: GCA_013421005.1. Classification (NCBI taxonomy): domain Eukaryota; kingdom Metazoa; phylum Arthropoda; class Insecta; order Lepidoptera; family Nymphalidae; genus Heliconius; species Heliconius erato x Heliconius himera. The sequence goes on from JAATLQ010034538.1 coordinate 20,872, forward strand.
TTATAGATATTGCAGGTAGAGTAGCGAAACTTACCGCTGCACTTTGACTTGTTATGAGAGCTGGGAAAATGAATCCCCGAGTAGAAATCGAATCCAGAACCATCGTGACTTTTCACACTTACAAAATGGTTGTGCGGAACCAATATTTATTATAGGAGATAAAGTTACAAAACATATGTCTAACTGAACCTTTATAGATTTACGGTACAAGGCCACGACTACTGATTTCTTAAATGTATTTTATTAACTTATTCTTTTGGTCATTTTTTTAAGTTACTGTCCCCATAAAATCAGTCCTATCTTTATTCTTTAGAATAAGATGAGTATATAACAGATTAGAATATTTAAAAAAGCTTTATTTCTTCGTGTGGGAATCGAACTCACAACCGTCACATTTACACTCAGGCGCTGTGCGCCATACGCCATACTCCAATATTAAACATTAACAGCCTTAAACATTAAATTTTAAAAGATATCAAAAACGAATAATAAACTAAAAATTATAATGAAGCCATATTTAAGGAATGCAACAAGATCGATTTTAGTGAATATTTCAAAGGCTTCTGTGGCAAAAAACGTCGCCCGCATTACGTAACACACATGTTATATTGTAATAGGTGAAGTCAGAAGTATGCAATCTTCGAGTCACCTTGGATCGTTTACTTGCTTGTATGATACAGTAGTCTTAATGTTTGTAATACGTCATTCTAAGTAAATAGTTATTTAGTTGTAATTGAAAAGATTTCTTTTGCCTTATTTCTTTTTAATGTAGTGCTATCTGTATCTGTATTTTTTTAGTATTTTTCTCGAGCACTAAGTACTTTGCTAAACTTGCTTAGAGAATGTAAAGATTCTAATATATCTTTAAAGAAACTTTCCACTAAAAAAATAAAAAAGGAAAATCACCAAGATATCTCGTAATATTCATTTCGTGGATTAGTAAACATTATTTTTTTTCAACTTTTTAAATTCATTGGTTTTGTGGAAAACAGTACTATTTGTACAATCTTTTTTATCAACGCAGTAAAATACACTTTACTCCATAATATCAAAAACAATGGTGAAAATGCTGCCCTATAAACGACAAAGGTAATTGACACGTATAAGAATATAGATAAAAAAAGATAGAAAGATAATTCTACAAAACAGGCGATATTTATCTAATACAGTTATCGAGGGCCTTGTCGCGTGCAGCTTTAATTCTTGCAGCTACATACCTACATTGGTATACGACACAAGTTGTGTGTTTTTCACAATGCTTGTGTTGCGATGAGACCGTTATGACACAGTAGGTCGCGAGTTCAAATACAGATAGTGCGACATACTTACTTGAATTAGATAGATATAATTATGTGCACTTGGTTAGTTTCACGCTCTATCCCGCACGTAGCATGGTAGGCAGAGGGAATTAAGTGTTAAGACATTTCGTTCCCCGGTTTCCACCGGATTCTGAAGGCATTGCGAGTTGAGTGACGGAATTCAACGCCACGCTTTGCCTCGATACCATATGAAGAAATGAAAATATTAAATATTTCATTTCCTCGAATGGAAATAGAACCCACAAACTGAACGCACGCTTGCACTCTTGCGCCACGACTTTTTTTAAATTTATAATATTTACATAGAATTAAATCTAAATATTACTTGTTGAAGATAAAAGGTCCACTGAAAGTAACTTAAATTGTCCCGCGGGAATCACATGACAGATTGACATATACTGTCACAGACTACGTGCGTGCCAAATTTTATTAAGATTCGTTGTGCCGCTTAGGTCGAAGGAAGTTAAAAAATTTTAAAAAACTTAGTTTTATACTTTTTTAGAAAACGTACAAAAATTTGAACGTAGCGGGACTCGAACCCGCGCCTCCTAGAAACCGACCAGGCGCTCTGACCACTAAGCCATACGTTCTAAGGAGGTTCGAGTCCCGCTACGTTCAAATTTTTATACGTTTTCTAAATAAGTATTATTTTCTTTTCTAAGTGTAGAATAACACTTTAAAAAATGTTTTAAAAAAAAACTTAGTTTTATTCATAACAAATGAATATATATATAAAATATACAAAATTATAATTTCAATACAAAATTTACATTTTTTAAATTGGTAAATTACCAATTTATAAAATGTACATTTATTAACAGACATTTCTGGGGTCTGGGGAAAACAATTTTAACACTGGCTTCATACACTAAGTATTACTAAGAGCGAAGGTGAAATAATAATTAATTATGTGTCTTCTAAAACACAGTGTTAGAGTGAAGAAGTCATCCGTGATTTTAGTCTATGGTACTACAAACTTACCAATCTGTCCATAGATTATCTACTCTTGGCACCCGCAGGCGCCACCTACCGTGACGGTTGGCGCGAAAACATCTGTCAACTCATAGCATTTGTGATTTTTGAAGTCTAAGCATCAAAAAGTTTACAAAGTTGAGAAAAATATCGCTTTATGCGTAATTTTCTT
>JAATLQ010034539.1:0-23339 GCA_013421005.1 Heliconius erato x Heliconius himera
GACGATAACTTTTTTTTTAATGAACCGATTTTGATGAACCCAACTTTAGAACCTAAATTGAGTTAAAACAAAGCAATTGGTGAAATTTTCAAGTAAATCGGTTCAATAGTTTCAGAGAAAAATGCGGACAACAATATGTCGACAGACAGACAGACAGACAGACAGACAGACAGACAGACAGACAGACAGACAGACAAGAAATTCAAAAAAAATCTTTTTGCTTTCTATTAGTCTTTTTAAGTGTCCCTCTATCCATTTCAGTCAAAATTACTAAATGTACAGACAAAATATTTTTACTGTCTTATTATATATAGAGATTATTATAGATGTTCACTCCAGATTTTTTGTATGTACAAAAAAATTACGCAAAAAGACCAGTTCAAATAAAAAGTTGAGTAATTTTTGCAATGTTTAAACTAAATTGCATTATTTTTATCTTGAATTTGAAAACTAAATAAATCTGCAAAGAAACACACATACCTACTTACACACTCAAATATACGCATATTCCGTGCCATATTAAGTATGGTATACTGCTCTACAGCGTCCTCTAATAGTAAATTAGTAAAAAAAAAATCAGCTTCACGCTGTATCCCGCACACAGCAGGGTAGGCAGAGGGAACCTAGTGTTATGACACTCAGTTCCCCACTTTCTGCCGAATTCTGGAGAAATTGCGTGTTGAATGGCAGAACTCAACGCCGTGCTTTGCCTCGACACCAGAGCGAAGAAATGGAAATCTAAATTTAAGTAAATATTTCATCTCCTCGAGTGGGGATCGAACCCACAGCCAGTCGGTTTTACAGTCACACTTTGTGCCGCTGCGCCGCCTGCGCGACTGGTCTCAAATTAGTAAATTAGTATCATTTACTTTTAGATTAAAACCTACAACCGCGTTCAATTAAGCAAGCGCCCCCAACGCTATGATAACATCGCGAAGGTCAGTACTTGATAGAAATTAAAGATAAAAATATTTTGTGGCATCATTATGACAATGTGTTCAGGTTGTCAATGTGTCGAGAGCACACGAATTTCTATTTATATAGTGGCGAGGTGAATATGTCAAAGATGCTCACTTTTCCAATTTACGCCTATTTTAGATCATTTAGAATTTTTACGACCTAGCTTCCATTTTGGATTTTATATATCTTATATAAACCAATGTAATCGTCTCTACAAAACAGTAAGAATTAGATGTTTGTACACACACATGTTCGGAATAACTTAAAGATGGAATATAAATGTTTTTTTTATATAATTAATTTTTAAATAAAGAAATGAATACTTGCCCTGCATGTACCTCGCCATACGCAAAAGACATAGGGTATAATTTATTATTTTGAAGACCGGATCTCTTATGGTTCTGCATCAGGTGTCATCAAAACCAATAGTATAGCCTATTCCCACTAGGGGGAATGAATTTACATACCACCAAGGCAACTGTTAAGCCGACTAAACAAAACCGCGCGTAAAAGCTAATTCTTATAAAATCTACTTAGGTTACTTACTAAGAAATAATTTCAAGCGATAAATAGATAACCCCGGTGGCATTACATATTTATTTATTAATAGACATACCTATTTATTTACATGAAAATTATAAGACACAAAAGGTATATAAAAAATTGTACGTCTGTTGCAAAATTATTTTATAGACGAAGAAGGAACCGTCTTATGAGTTATTCCTTTCTCCATTCTTAATCCTTTAAAATATTTCGTGTAATTATAACCGCTTTTTACTTAATCAGTCTAGTAAAATATTTAATTGTTTATTTCATAGCAAGTAGAGGCGAGGCTGTCGTGGCACAGCGTCACAGCGCGGCGGATTGTAACCTTTACGTTAAGTTCCGTCACTCAACGAAAGATTATAAAATAAATATCTGGCTTATAAATATTCGCTTGTCTTGGATTTGTACTCACAAATTTACAATCATCGTCTTCCGCTTTAATCTTCATCCTAGCATTGGTCCCGACCTTCGTTGCCAGGGTCTGTTAAGCAACCTATTCCCCTTTGCGATCCACGATCCGCGACCTTCAATATACTCAATAAAAGAAGGTGGTAGTTGAGATGTGGTTGAGGAATGGTCTTGCCTCTTTGCCTTTATTAATCGGATTTTTTTATATTTATAAAGAAATAAATTTTGTAATTATATATATAATAAAATTTTATGATTATAATTTAATTTTATTATATTTAAGTTTAATTTTTGCATTTTTAGTTAAAATGCCTATATATTTTGATCATTTATGATTATGACAAATTGACGAACGCAATTTCATTAATTGTTGGCTTCAAAAGCAAAATCAGGTTATTCTGTCCCTATAAAAAAAATCAGGGATTCCTTTATCCATCACCAAACTCCTAAAGGAATCTACGTGTTAAGTTAATTTTATTTACGGGCTATAGTTTCGCATTGTCTATTAGGCATTTAGCATATATATATAAGTAGTTTGTATCACGAAAGCAAGCTGGATGTTTTTGCTAGCTACAAGTCACTTGAATACTTTTGTATCGTAATCAAATTTTAGGTTATCTAAGGGAAAATATTTATTTATAAAGAGATAACGTGTAATCTTCCTTATGAGTGCTCATATTATATGGGATATACAGCATCAGTAGTAAGTGATGTTTTTAATATTTCAGTGTCATTTCACATTTAATGTTTTTTTAAACAACGTGCTTAATTAGAATTCAGAATGTATTGCTTCGTGTTCAACGCGTTTGAACCGTTTGCAGAAGGCGCGGGTTCGAATCCCGCTACGTTCAATTTCTTGTATATTTTCAAAAAAGTATGAGTGCCATTTATTAGTAAAAATATTTTTTAAATAATTGTTAAAGATTAACTTGCCAGAAGCGGCTAATGTGTTGGATTCAACCTTTACTCGTGGGAATGATTACGATGACATTTTTTTCTGTTTCTCCACGAAAACATGAGAACAGAGTGTATCGACACTATGTTCTTTCTGTCTACACTGCTTTGTGGGAAAGAAGGAGACTTTAAAATTTTTATGTTAATAAACAAACTGGCCGTCGTAGTGCAAAAATTACACAAGCGAATGTAAAGACACGCGGCTGTTGTTGTAAAAAGCAATGCTTTGAAAAAAATCAGTCGAATCGAAGTGTTTTAATACTAGGTTCCCTATGCATACCCTGCTATGTGCGGGATACAACAAATGCTGGATGAAGATGATATATAATAGATACAGATCTAGCTAATAAAAGGATGCTAACAACGAGTCATCAGAATCCATACATTGACAGAGTAATCGTGTAACAAACATACAAAAAAACACGCTTATGATATGCATGGATACTTCACGCCGCATAAAGCATGATAGGCAAAGCAAACCTAGTATTAAGATATTCCCCACTTTTCTGAAAATTATTCATTAAGTTTCCACGTGAATGGGAATCGAACCCTCAACTAGTGTTACCAATATTATTGTTTTAACAGTAGATTGACTGTTTTTGCCTTGATAGTCTATATTTTCTGTTTTAGTTCATATGTCAGCCGTTTTTTAAAATTACGTTAAAATAATTATGATTGTAGGTCAACGGAAACTTTGCTTATTAAAGTTGAAAGATGGTTGTTAAATCATTTCATACGAAATTAATATTTTTAATTTTTCTTCCTTTCCATCCTTTACATTCGTTTATATCTAGTGTCTAGTTCTCTAGTATCTGTGTATCTAGTTCTCACTTGAAGTCAAATTTCATAAAATTTGGTCCACAGGAAGTAACCAAATGGCACGCGGTGAATTTCATATAAAATCCAGCAATAAAAAAATATTTGTAAAAACAAAAACCCCGAGTGCATAAAACTAAAAAGATAATAAACAAGCCCAATAGTTTATTAGGATTAACAGTCGGGACCTCTTTAAATTATGAGGGGTTTCTGGTAAAGATTTTATTGATTGATGAATTACTTATAGGTCCCGTATTTTTCCCGACTGCTAAGGAAGGGTTATGTTTTTCGCGCATATCTTGTATGTATGTAATATTCTTTAATACGTCATATCTCCAGGACCGCTGAACGGATTTACATAATTGAGGTATCGTGAGATTTGTATTAACAGCCCAAATGTTCTTAGATAGGTGACGTTAAATAAAAACAATCATAGCGGCTGTGGGACGCCATTGGACTTAGTAAAAAAAAAATTTTTCGTTTCGAATACTACAATATGGGTATCAAATTCAAGAGCTCAATTTCAGGATTTCAAAAAGGTATATCATTATTATCATTACCATAATGAATCCTAACAAAAAAAAGAAAATAATAGGATTAACAGTCGGGACCTCTTTAAATTATGTGGGGTGGTAAAGAGTTTATTGATTGAAGAATTACTTATAGGTCCCGACTATTAATCCTAATAAACTATTGGGCTTGTTCATTTTCTTTTTAGTTTTATGCGGTCGGGGTTTTTGTTTTTACAAATATTTTTTTATTTTTCACTTTTTTGTTAGTATTACGTTTTTTATGTACATACCTAACTCAAAAAAATTTACTACGTAAATTTCGAAAGCCGTCAAATTGATAATATTAATAATTATTAATGAATTATTCTATTTTACTGTTTTCTACTCTTTATCTGTCCTCAACCGTCTCGATTACAGTCAAACTTTAGGTGGGTCCATTCCTCTTTAAAGTCATATCAGCGAGAATAATTAAAAATAACATAAAATACATATTTAATACAATTTCATTTGAAATTATACAACGAATCTATTAATATGGTTATATAATGTAATTATACGATAGACACGATATATTCAATTAAGCGTAAAATGTATACGCAGTGAAACGTTCGCATTGCACTAAGAACGCATTTTTTAATGCATATAGTACTTTTTTCTATATACGTAGTTATTTATATGATTTTAATTAAAAAAAAATAAAATGTGAGGCCAGTCATGGCGCAGTGGCACAAGCTTGTGACTGTAAACGCGACAGGTTGTGTGTTCGATTCGCACTCGAGGAAATAAAGTATTAAATATTTAGATTTTTCGGTTTGGTGTCGAGGCAGCGCGACAAGCGCGACGTTGAGTTCCACCACTCAACACGCAATGCCTTCAGAATTCGCTTTCATAAGATCAGTTTTTTTTCTGCCCTTTTGCCTGTCAGTCCACTCACAGATTATTTTCCTCAAGATTGCAACGAGGTACCAAAATAAATAAAATTAATATGAAACATCCAGAACCAGAACAGGTATTTGGCGCTCAGAAAAAAATAAATTTCTAAGTCGACTCTAAAGATTTTTACACGTTCGCAGGTTTTTCTGCATTTTCTATATATATAGAAAATGCAGAAATTCTATATATATATATATATATATATATATATATATATATATATATATATATATATATATATATATATATATATATATATATATATATATATATAAAGGTAGACTGAGGAATTGTAGTCTGAGGTCAGTCGTGGCGCAGGGGCACAAAGTGTGACTGTAAAGTCGACTGGTTGTGGGTTCGATCCCCACTCGAGGAGATGAATTATTTACTTAAATTTATATTTCCATTTCTTCGCTCTAGTGTCGCGGCAAAAGCGCGGCGTTGAGTTCTGCCCCTCAACACGCAATGCCTCTAGAATTCGGCAGAAAGTGGAGAACGTGTCTTAACACTAAGTTCCTGTTCCACTCACACCCTGTGCAGAGAGGAAACCTCGTGTTCTGCTGTGTGCTGTGTAGAAATTTGAGTTTTTTTTTCATAACTGTTATGGCCGACACATAGGACATTTGTATAAAAATAAACCTAGCAACAAAACTACTACTTGATAGAGTTCTGGCTTTGATTTTTGTATTTTTAAAGCTTGAGCCTAATTCATTTTCCTATACATATTTTCTTTGGTCTTTTTTTTACAGCAAAGATTCAAAGCGTAACCTTATCGATACAATTCAAACGATATGACGAATTAGCAAATACGCTACGTTAAATTATATATTAGACATTGAGTGGCGGAATTCAACGCCACGTTGTCTTAACATAGGAGAAATGAAAATAATTTAAATAAAATCATTGCACTAGTGAGGACAAAACTTAAAAACCATCGGCCATACAGTCAAACGCTATCCTGCACTATGGTAAAATCTAATATTTTTTAATTAGAAAGTCACCGTTGTATCCCATGAATGGAGACACTCAGTCACGAGTGAAAATCGAACCCACAACCGATTGCGTTTACAGTCTTAGTCTTTTACCCCTGTGCCTCGACGAGCTCAAAATATAAATCTACTGAGCAAATCGTCTAAACAATGGACACAGGTAATACATTTCCTTCTTCCTACTTAAAGTTATATATAACGACACACTTCTCCATCATCGACTAAATACACAAACAAACATTATATTAAAAATCATATATATATGTATATATAATTATATTTTTATTATTTGTCAGTGTTTTTGTCCTACTTTGATATACGGGCGATGAACTGTGAGAACTATTTTATATGCTTTACTTAATGTTATAAATCAGTATTGCATTGGACTTGGATAGAAGAAGCATTATACTAGTGTCTATTTAAGAGTAAGTGTTGTGTTATTTTATTAAGTGTTAATGATTTTAAATTCACGCTATATCCCACATATAGCAGGGGAATGTAGTGTTAAGACACTCCGTTCCCCACACACGGCCCAGATTTCGAGACATCGCGTGTTGAGTAGCGAAACTCAATACTGCGTTTTGTTTTTTTACCAGAACAAGGCAATGAAAATAGTCCATTCCCCCGAGTGGAATCGATCCCGCAACCGTCGCGTTTACTGTTAAACACTACGGCCTCTGAATTTTAGATATATAGAATTACATCAATTTTTTTTAATTTTAACTTTTAGATAATAATTATGAAATTGGTATTGAGACGTTGCTATACAATAACTACTTGTACTTGACTCATAACCTATAAACTAATAAATTCTGAACTTTAAGATAAATTTGTAGAATGCAAATAAATACTAAATAAATAATAATTTACAAATGTATTATACGTCGTGGTGCATCGGCATATACAGCGTCTGATTGTAAATGTGAAGATCGTGCATTCGATTTCACTGTAGGGATCGAATTATTTTTTATCTCCTACGGCGTTGAGTTTGACCACTACACATGCAAAAATAACATTTAAATAAATAAATAAATAAATCAGCTTCACACATCGCTGTATCCCGCACACAGCAGGGTAGGCAGTTAGAACCTAGTGTTAAGGCACTCCGTTCCCCATTTTCTGCCGAATTCTGGAGGCATTGCGTGTTGAGTGGTGACAAAATAACATTTTGTTTGTATTATATAATTGTATATTTTCTGTAAGAAGTTTTGTTTTAATTTTTTAGAAAATTATTGCCTAATATTAAGTAAATGTTTTTCTTACATGAATAAATAAACAAGGAATGACTGTAAACGCCACCTGTTTGTGGGTTCGATTCTGACTTAAGGAAATTAAATATTTATTTAAATTTATATTTCTGGTCCTTCGCTCTGATGTCGAGGCAAAGTGCGACGTTGATTTGACGACGTTGACCACTCAACATGCAATACTTCCAGAATTCGGCGGAAAGTAGGGAATGAAATTCACTAGATTCCCTCTGCCTATCCTGCTGTGTGCGGGATATAGCGTGAAGCTGATTTGATTTTTTTTTAATAAAGAAACAAAATTAAATAAGTATTCCTATGTTCTTTTAGGTAAATATAAGTCACGTACTTGCTGGGACTTTGCTTGCCAAATACTAAAATCTAACCGTTTTGTTAATCACATAGCCATAAATCTATAAGTATAATAAAAAAAAATCGTTATTGCTTTAACATTTTCTCAATTGTTAATTGCAAAACCAAGTCATCACGTCTACTAAGATATGCTAACTAACTGTGCTAACGAAAGTATACTGTATATATAACTCTACATTCTATTTTTAGAAAATGTGTCATTTATTAAAAGTAATTTCCTTAAGTATTTATATTTTATTTCAGAAGATGTTGCCATTATTGCTACTGTTTGCTGTGACACCAGCACTTTCACAAAATTGCTCACATATTTTTGATGGCGCTGGATATTCAAAACGTTCCATACTAACAATTAAGGGACTTCCAACAAATCTTGTCATCAATCCTCAATCTAATGACCTCCTATTTACATTGATAGATGTGGAATCATTGCAAAATGACGATGTACAGACAAAAATGGATCAATATATATTAAAAAATGGAGAACCCATCAAAATAGATAATGTGAATGGCCAAGCGGCTGCCGTGGATGTGAAAAACAATAAAGTTTACATAGCAAGTGATAAAGGTCTTAACGTTCTCAATAATTCAAATAAAGCCAATTTTATAGCACTAATGAATGAGGATATAACACAAATTTTCAAACCACAAAATAATGATAAAATATACGTAGTAATATATCCAGATAGTGAAGTATTTGAGGTGGATCTGAAGAAAAATGAAAAGATTAAAGTTGATATTCCTTGTGCTTTCATGCTAGCTGTTGACGGTGATGGGAATATTTTCTACGAATGTGATTCTAAATATGTCAAAGTTTTGCTGAAGGACTTTCAAGAACCTATAGAATTCGTTGGTATACCTAAGAATTCCGCTCGAGCTATAACTGTGGATAGTGAGAACAGAGTGGTGTTAGCTGCAAACGACGGCCTGTACTGGTTAAAACCCGATTCAGTTATACCTAAAAAAATTATGAACTTAGACTTTGTACCTTCTGGCATCGCATTTTTAGGAGATAACTTGTATTTATCGACTAATGGAATAATTTATGAATATAGTTATGTAAATTGTGAGGAAAATAGTCAATAAACATTATTATTTATTTTAAATAAAATTTAATATAATTATTTTGTATAAAAGTTTGTACTATTTATATCGAATAATAAAATAATGAAATAAAAAAAATACTTAAAACATTTTATGACTTCATTGTTGCTTTATATATTTTAATTTTTACTCTTTTAATTTTTCCCGACTGCTAAGGAAGGGTTATGTTTTTCGCGCGTATCTTGTATGTATGTAATATTCTTTATTACCTCGTATCTCCAGAACTGCTGACCGGATTTACATATTTGAGGTATCGTTAGATTCGTATTAGCAGCCCAAGTGTGAGGTGACGTTAATAAAAAACAATCATGGCGGCTGTGAGACGCCATTGGAAAAAAAATTTCGTTCCGAATACTACAATATGGGTATCAAAATCAAGAGCTTAATTTCAGGATTTCCAAAAAGGTATATCATTATTATTATGACCATAATACATTCTAACAAAAAAATTTAAAATTAAAAAATATTTGTAAAAACAAAAACCCCGACTGCATCAAACTAAAAAGAAAATAAAGAAGCCTAATAGTTTATTAGGATTAACAGTCGGGTACTATAAGTAATTCTTCAATCAATAAAATCTTTACCAGAAACGGCGTATAATTTAAAGAGGTCCCGACTGTTAATCCTAATAAACTATTGGGCTTGTTTATTTTCTTTTTAGTTTGATGCAGTCGGGGTTTTTGTTTTTACAAATATTTTTTGTATCTTTTCAACTAATCACATCTGTATTAGAAAGGGTACCACAGAGAAGCTTATGTTAATTTAACAGATAAAATTTTTTTTTTTCCAAAAGTAAGGTTAAACACACTCTGACAGAGCGAACAATTTTTACAGCGACACAAGAAGGAAAGAATCTACTGTGTTCCTGAGAAATAGCAAACATTATTTGCATATTTAGTGGCTGCTTGAGAATAGGTCATCGGCAGTAAAGGCGTCTCCGGGATTTAAACTAAATTCGAAGGCTTGCAGCTGTCATATGGTCTGAAGCAAACTAGCCGCGACCTCAACACACGACTGGAGACAAATAATCTAAGGAAGCCTATCCGCTACTCATAAAACGTCAATGCGCTGCCAACCGTAATTCCATTCTCCACTTTGGCCCATTTTATAGTATTTGATGCTAGGTGGCGGAACCCAACGCCGAACTTTAGCCAGTTTTTATCTGAACAGATAAAATATTTATATATATTTTAATCGTCTCAATATAAAGTAAATATTTATAGCGTTTATGATAATTTGTGCAAAGTTAGTTATTTAAGAGTTTGAGAGGTCATAATTGAAGATGATTGATTTTTATCAATGATGATTGATTTGTATGGCATAGAATCCTTACTTAAGATACTTAAAAGACTTGATTTCTTCATATATCTTCCTTGTACAGAAAGCGATCAATTACAATTTTATCATATAATACACATTTTTCTCTAATTGGCAAAGTACTACATTTAATTCTGTGACGTAGAAAGCAAAATAGGGCACAGTGTCTTCACATTAGGTTTCTCCACCCGCTATACAGGAAAAAGAGTGAAGATACTGTATTTTTATAATATTTATTTAAATGTATATTTCCATTTCTTCGTTCTGGTGTTGAGTCAAAGCGCGGCGTTCCGCCACACAACACGCATTGCCTCCAAAATTCGGCGTTAAGTGGGGAACGGAGTGTCTTAACACTAGGTTCCCTCTGCCTACCCTGTTATGTGCGGGATACAACGTGAAGCTATATAAAAAAAAATCTTACCCGTATTATGCAGTGTGTGTTCTCGAGTCTGTCTTACTTACAACTAATCTGTCTAAATCGCAGTACCGTAGAGGCCTTTTGTTAATTCTAGAATTCAAAGCAATAGTAACATTACATCATTCTTTTCTACTAGATTTAAAACAATATGTACATGGTGTTTCAATAAATTGTAATTATATTTTAATAAAAATATACCTAAGAAGTTTTATAAAGTTATTCTTTATGATGCAGTTGAGAAGTGCCTGTATAAGAAATGGCTGCAAGTTCGATTCCCACACTCGAAAATATTTAATACGTCTTTACTTTATATCTGCTAAACATGATCCGTGTTTAGTGGAGTAATTAAAAATGTAAGGAAAATAACTTAGCTTAACTTAACTTAGAGATATCTATGATAACATTTTTTAAATTTAAAAATTATTAAATACTGTAGAAATTGTATAATATTTCTTTCTGCTTTCCATTTGGGTTATCTTAAACTCTTTCAATAAACTAATTCTAACGAGGCTGGCATGTCGTGTCACCGTCTAACTGGAAACGCGACAGTTATGGGTTCAATTCTCACTCGGGGTAAAGTTTTACATATCTTCATTGCCTCGCTATAAAAAGACAAAACTTGGCGTTAATTTACGCCACTTAACACGCAAATTGGGCGAAAAATAGGATACAGACGTTTCTTAAAGCCGAAATCAACAATTTTAAATTCTAATTATACCTACATACATTCTCTTAAAAAAGATTACATGAAAATTTAGTTAATTTCATTTTTCCAAATTTATTTCTCAATTTTTTTCACGAATTTCAAACATCTGTATATTCCAGTCACACGAAGAATATTTACAAACGAACGAACATATGACACAATAGCTATGTTTTATAAAAGATCGATGAACTTCACTTCATTATTAATGTTCTTGAATGAACAAGATTAAGTTGGGTTACATTTTTCTAAGTGGACGAAATTCTTGTGAAAAAGGTACTTTTTTAATTAGAATATTCTATTTATAGGAAAAATGTTAACATTGAAAAACTTGTAACTAAATTGTAGCTCTGCGATACATCTGTACAGTACAAAAATTGGGTAAAACAGTGAATAGTGCTAATTAAAGATTTATAAACTAAATATATATTGATATACATAATACTATCAACTATCCTTAGTAGAAATGGAACAATAACAATATTAAAATTATATGTTTCAGATTAAAACTGACATGCCTGAACCATGCTCCGAATAATAATAACAACTTTAGCCTTCTCCCTGGCAAGTGCCAGCAAGTGTGAACGGACAGTCATAGGCAATGAGTTCTACAAACGACAGCTGATAGCAACTATCGACGGCTATCCTACAGGAATAGCTGTAGACCCGAAGACGGAACACATCTTCTTCATCTTGCACAAAAAGAATTATACAAAAGGATTACATCTATTGAAGCATGGATCACTTGGAGTCCAAGATATACCACTTTCAGATGACATTGTAGGCCAATGTATAGGCATTGACAGAAATAACATATATTTCGGCACGAATCAAGGACTTATAGTATATGATTATTCTCAAGTTACTGAAAGGCCGATCGGTGATGATGATGTAAGAAGTATTTTCGTAGACAAATCGAACGATATGTATATAACTGTTGGAACTAATAGGGATATATATAAATTTGTGAACGGCTCAGCTGCGGTGAAAAGGTTTGAAAAAATACCCAAAGCGTACAATTTCGTTTTAGATTCGAAAGGCAATGTTTTCTATGAATACGTTGATGGTAAATTATACTTTTTATCATCAGACTTGTTTGAACCTGTCCAATATAAAGGGTTTAGTAGAGAACTCAAATATGTACTGAAGTTAAACAATAATGATGAAGCTATAGTAGCTGTTAAAGGGTCGTTATTCAAATTAACAACAGAAAGCATATTGCCGGTTAAAATAGGACAGTTAGGGTTCAAAATCACAGGTATGGAGTTTGATGCTAGAAACAATATTATAATTGGAACTAAAGGAAAGATATATAGATATAAACCGTTGAATGGCAACGATCCGTGTCCGTCTGAGGATTACTTTATGAGCAGTATTTAGTTGGGTTGAAGTCAAGTTAGTATTTTAATGAAATAAACGTTTTGGCAAGTTAGTATTATTTTATTTATATTACTATTTTATTTATATTAGTAGATATTTAGATAGTGTTGAAATCCTCTGTTCCCAATTTTCTTTTACTTTCAAGATATTACAAGCTGAATGGTGGAACTTAAAAACTTGGTGTTTATTGTGTTTACCATAGCAGGGAACTTGAAATAATTAAATACATCGATAGAGAATTAAACCCACAACAGTCGCATTTTGCCGGTGAGCCACGACAGCTTCTAAAGTTTTCTATTAGGTAGAGTAATGAATTCCAGCAACAGCACAAGCTAAATATAATTTAAATATTTTTTATAACAATTGTATTACCACCATCATAGTAAACTAAATTCAATTATAAAAAAAATGGATATTATAGACGTAAAAATACATTAATATACAGTAAATACATATATGCTGAATCCCAAATACTGATTGCATCTTAGGCAAAGGGAACCTTAGGGGGGTTTAATCGGCTATCGAACTGAAAACCGCGCTTTGTCTTGTTATCAGAGCGAGCAGCGCCATTGAGTCAATGTAAGCCACTCACTTAATAACACAACGTCGTGGTGCCATCTATGAATGTAACAAAAAATAATTTCTTTACCTCAATCAGTACATAGATGGCGCTGTTACATATTTTCTTTATATTAAGGTATTGAAATAATACAGAATATATTACGTGAAATAAAAAAGATTTTTATATTCTATTCTATATACAATAATAATAAAATGCTTTTTTATTTCGCGTTGACTTTTTTATATATATTTTTAACTTAACATAAAAATTTTGAAAGCCTACAAATATAACACCCAAAGTATCCAAATTTATTTTGAAAATATTTAATAAAACTATAGGTTATATTATGTTCTTTTGTTTTCAAATAAAGAAAAAGTAGTCAATTACAACTAGTTAAGATAAAAAAGAATCCATTTTTTTATTTTTGAGTTAAATGTTCTTTGATTGATACCAAAATAAAAAAAAATAATAATAATACCATTACATATGGATAATAAAAATATACTTATCAACAAACAAAAAAAAATGTTAAGTAATAGTATATAAAATATAAATAAAGTTACTACGTATAAAAACGCAAAAATATTTGGGCTCGTCCGGGATTTGAACCCGGGACCTCTCGCACCCTAAGCGAAAATCATACCCCTAGACCAACGAGCCAACTGACAAGTTGTTTCAAATAATGTATTTCTTGATAATAAATTTGATTACTTTATTATTAAATATTTTTTATCTGTGCCCGCCCTGAACTTGACAACAGATTTGATTTTAATATATAAGTTTTTTACTATTAGTTATTATCTTCCGGAGCGCGAGTGAACACAATACGCAGAAGTTGAGAAACCCTAAATTAAAAATATTTACATCTCGTCAACTGTACCGTAATATGTGTTTAAGACTTACATGCAAAGAATGAAAAAACCTTTTAAAGCCCTATGCTTCTTATTTTGGATATCTTCTATTATTTTAAGCATCTTTACAATCAAATCACAACACTTATTCATCAGAGAAAACAGAGTTAGTGCTTACTAAGGCAACATAACATATCATAAGTATCATCTGTCAAAATACTGCATACCTATATTAAGGGCAATTGAGGCACCATCTGAACATGGCTTCCACATTTCTTAGCCTATCAATAATATATTTAAAAGAATTAAACTTAATTATTATCAAACATCTTACCAAGCCTTTAATTTCCCAATGTCTCCAAATCAGGCGATAATCGGAAAACGGAGTGTCTTCACACCAAGTACCTCTTACACTGTTATAAGCGGGACTCAGCATAAGGCTGAAAAAATAGCTAAAATCTATACTTTAATTAATATACTCTATACTTGAGTAAACTAAAAGTTCATATGATACCAATTTTCCCAGCCGCAATTGATAAAGAGATATGTTTTTGTTGACATTTTCTCTCACACAATGATATTTGATTATTTTACGATATTATGAAATTGGTACAAATACATACCCTACATACCTGTATATTGCAATTGCATTTATATTAACCAACTATTTGGTTTGGTTTTATATTTTTATACATTTCCTATGTATGTTTTAGGGTTAGCAGTAAACCTAGCGTTAAATTTTCCCGTTCTTCACTTTCCGTCCTTTTATATACTCATATTCTAAATAGGAAGAATTTATTTGCTCGGAAGCGGTAATCTTATTATTATATTTGGATAGATATCGATTAAAGTTTCGAAGGTTTCAGGCATTTAAAATGTGTTATATTGTCAGTTTAGAGTGTAAACCAGCTAAGAGCATATTTAATTATAAGAGGCAGAAAGTTTTAAAAAAATAATAAATCAATTCAATATTGTCGAACATTTTTTTTAAAAATGATATAACGTGTTTATTTATAAACACGTTATATCATTGGGAACAGAGTGTATTAACACTAGGCACCCCCTGTCTACAAGTGTAATACAGTGTGGATTTGAAAAAAAAACTACAAAGAAAAGAGTAGTATAAGAACACTCCGTTCATTGTTTTCCGTCAGTGTCCGAGACAAAAAATTTGATATATAAATAAAAACAAAATTATATAAATTAAAAAAAACTTTAATACAATTAGTAGCTTAATAGTATAACCACCTCCTAACCAAAGTCGTATAAACTTATAACGCTACACACTACCGCTGTCACTTCAGTAGATTTTAAATCTTGTGCGCACGCGCCGATACGAAAGTCTTTAAATTTATATTTATTTATATATGCATTTATATGTATTTATGAATTTATTTAAGTAGTGCCATTGTGATAAAGGTGTTGTTTTTGTCAATTTGGATGCTAAATATATGTAAGTGTTGTGATTTTTTTTAATTTGATAAGCATGTAACATTTTGATGTTGAGATTATTATAAATCTTAAGTTCGGTGGTAACTGGCGAATAGAAGTGTCTTAATGGGAACTGAGTATCTTAACACTAGGTCTAGGAACCTATGTGCGAGATACAGCATGATGCTAAAAAAAATATTAAATTGAGGCTTACATAAACGTATGTTTGTAGTACGTACAAAAAAATATAATAAATAACAAAAGGAAATAAAAATTATTTACAGACAATAAAAAACAAATTTATTGGATTTTTTCTGTAGCCTACAATTACATTTCTTATTTAAATAAGTAATTAACAATATTTGGTGCAAAAATGAAGCTACGTCATAACTCTTACTATTCAACACTATCTTGACACAACTAATCTATATTAAAGAGAATACAATGAGTTTTTCATTATTTTTTATTTTTGTGAGCAAGGCAAATCAATTCACAACAGCATCCTGGACTTAGCGTGGTAGGCAGAGAACCTGGGAACCTTGTGTTAAGACACACCGTTCCTATTATGACACTTCCGTTCCCCACTTTCCGCTGAATTTAAGAGGCATTACGTGTTGAGTGGTGAAATGAAAATATTGAAAATTTAATTAGCGGAAATGAAAATATTAAATATTTAATTTTCTTGAGTGGGAATCGGACCCACGCCAGGGGTACACCCCTGCGCCACGACTGACCTCAATCAATTATCCTATTTGTAATACACATACATTTGTATGAAGAAGAAAAATAGTAAAATTAAATGAAATATTTCTCCTTACTTAGCTTTTTTACTACACTATAACTAAAGGTTAAAGTTACAGAGTTAAAGTTGAACAATTTGCCAAAAAAATAAATTAAAATGTCAAAAGTTGTAGCGAAAGCCGCCTACCTTGGATTGTTTGACCTAACGCAGCATTTTATGAGCTTTGCTAACGTTTACATTATTTGTTATTATTAATAATATTTACATTCATATTTACATTACTGTTAATAAACGGTAATACTTATAGTATTAACATTTATTGAGTATTACACAGTCGTTTAAAAAGACCAACAATGCGTAAATAAGAATGACGTTTATTATATTTTGTTACTGTCCTCTGTATCATCCGTTAAAACTATTATATTTAATTAAAATATGAGGCCGTTATAGCGCAGCGGTACAGAGGTGGACTGTAAGCGAGGCACTTGTGGATACGATTCCCATTAGGTAGAATTGATTATGTTCATTTCTCACTCTGGTTATCAGACAAGCGCGGCTTTAAGTTCTGTCACTTAAGACGCAGTGTCTCGAAATTTAGACGGAAAATAGGCTACAGATCATCTTTACACTAGGTTCCCTCCGCTGCTAAATGTTTTAAGCTAAAGAAAAATCCTTTTGCTGACAAATTTTTCTTAGAACCAATAATTTCTCTCTTTTATTTTTTATATATATAACGATAATTTTTAACAAATATTCATGGATAGTATAGTATATTGTACAAATAAGCATTGTTTTTACACTTACTTTAAATTTGGCACTTATTTCACATTTATGTTTTTGATTAAATAATTTATTTCCCCTTATATCGCAGAATACTTGAAAAACATTACCGAATTAAGCATAACGATCAATTTAATTAACTTGTATGAGTATCACAAAGGTTGCTTACGTTTCATATGTCAAACAAACAAACAACAGAAATATTTAAAATCCATTGAAAATTAAATCCTCATACTATGTTGTAACAGTTTATTCTATTTCTAAAAAAATCAAGTCATCTTCCAAATATTGAGCAACATCAGCAAAATCGGATGATGGTAAAAATTTCGTATGCAGTTGTAAAGCGGAAACGGAGTTATGTAAGACTTACGTAATGAATGTCAAATATCATCTAAACGGAAGTGCTAGTAAATATAAATGGAAAGAAAATATATTGCATATTGTTTAATGCGACCTACATATAGCACCTTAGGGAGAGCAAAGCTAGTGTTAAGACACTCCGTTCTCCACGCACCGTCAAATTTTTTTAAACATTGCGTGTTGAGTTGCAGAACTCTATAATTATGAATGAATGAACATAATTTAAATGTAACCATTATTGAGTGGCTATAGATTATATGTAGAACCTATAACGTTTACAATCACACCACGACTGCCTGTATGTTTTTCTATACTTACTAAATTTTATAAGTTTTTGGTATAAAAAACATAATATGCTAAAAAACGTAGTATATATAACATTTGTATTTATTTAGGTACTATATGGCTATAATTAGTAATTGCATCAGATAGGCCACAAAATACATTAAGAGACTTCTACATTCACTATTATAAAAGGACGATCTCGTAAGGTAACACTTATAACCTTTAAAACGACTTAAACATCGAACAGTGAATATCTATATGAAAAGGTCATTATAATGATCCTATAAAATTCGTATGAACCTAACCTGTGTTTGTTTTTTTCGTTACTATTTCAAATTACAGATCTTTTTATAGTTTTTGCTTCACACTGTATCCTGCACATAGCACTGTAGGCGGCAGAAGGAACCTAGGAATTTAGTGTTAAGTCACTCCGCTTCTTATTACTTCCGCTCCACGCATTCTCGAGGCATTGCATGTTGAGTGGGGGATCTCAAGGCCACGTTTTGCCTAATCTTAAAATACTTAATTTCCCAAGGAATCAAACCCATAACAAACACACGCTTGTGCCCCTGCGCCACGACTGCCTTAATTACTGATCATATTTTAATAAATTTTTGAATGTGTGGGTTCTTGATTTATACCTCCACCAATAATAAAGTCGTGGTGCAGCAAAGTGTTAGTGTAAGCACAACGGTTGCTCGTTTGATCTCTATTCTGGGAAATAATTACATTAAAATTATTTTCCTCTCACCGCTCTCAGACAGAGACCTTTTACATAAAATTTTGAAACTTTTCTGGTATACAATGAAAAGCTTTAGGTTATAAAATTTCGTGGTTGTTTATTCTTTTCTTCTAGCTTTATTCTGTATCCGCACGGCAGGGTAGCCACTAGCCAGACAAAATCTAATGTTGTGACATTGTTGAAATATTAAGTGGTGAAATAAAACGCCGTCCTTTGTCTTATTCTATACTTAGAAAATTACAATAATAAATTCTCGATGAACCAGGGAATCGAACCCTTAACCCCTATCGCTAACCGTCAGACGAAGTGTCGCTGTGCATGTGCCCTTGCGCCACGACTGCCTCACAAAATGTTTATAAGGTTATTATTATCATATTATCATGTAGCTATAAACTTTCGATTACAGAACTTACGTTACCGCGAAAATTGCCTTATTCAATTATTTTTTTGCCTCACGGACAATACAGTCGCAGGCACTATGAGAAACTTACGAGTCAAGATTAAACTCACATTAACTTTTAATGGTTCCGAATTTTAATAAGTTTATTTTTTTGTCTATTAGACATAAAAATATTTAGTCTTCGTTTTTTTTTTTCTCATATAGAAATATTGAGTATTGGATCATTGATAAAATTTTGGATTTCATTTAAATTGGTCCAATTAAAACAATCTAATAATGAATACATACAAAGAAGTGAAAGTTATAATATTATAATACCTTAATCTGAAAGGTACTTAAGACACATTTGAACTTTGTTTGGCATTTCATAAAATTTTGTTTCAACATTTATTTTATTTTATGTGGGATACACATAAACCAGGGTAGGCAAAGAGAACCTAGTGCCAACATACTCTTTTCCCGACTTTTCGAAATATTGAATGTTGAGATGCGGAACTCAACGTCGCGTTTTGTCTTGTTATCGGGAAAAAAAAATAACTTATTTCCCCGACTGGGTAATGAATCTACAACAGTAACGTTTACAGTCACATGTGTTTATGTGCTCAAGTGTCAATGTATTTATACAATTCTAGTTTTTTTCTGCCATTCAGATTTTTTTATGCAAATCAATAGTTTTCAAGATTTGCATTCAAAAAACAAGAACTTTATTTTATTGGTATAGATTACTTAGAACTCGACTTACACGACTACATAGATATTTATAGTTAATTCCTTGAAAGAATCTATTATTTTATAATACTTATTCATATAATTAAATAACACTTGATAATGGAAGCTATCAAGGAACCCAAATTGACCATCACGGAACCCAAGCAAAAGCGTGACCGCCACACGGACACAATGGTCTAACATGACTTTTGTTTAGCTGATTGGGGAAACCTTATTCACACGTGCTTACAATGTTTTACTATGTATGTATGTATAAATGTATGAGAAAATAACTTATAAAATTACATAAATCCCATGTAAATTGGCATACTTTTGGTTCTTTTGTAATTTTTACTTTTACGATAGTAGTGGCACAGTGTATCAACGTCTGACTCCGAGTACAAATCGAATTATCACTAAACACTGATAAATCGATTCCCACTCGGAGGAATGAATTATCATTACAATATAAAGCAGGGAACACTATCCCTTGTTTTGTTGGTCAAGTCAAAGAATGGCATTTAGTTGCACCACTTAGTTCTTGAAATCAGATGTATACCTAGCTTTGCAGGATAATACGTGAGGCTTAAAAAAATAAACGTTATGCATTGTCGTGTCATAAATAAGACTACGTACGTAAGCTACTCTGTTAAATATTTAAAAAAATATTAAAATTGTTAAGAAATTCCGTTCTTCCGACTTACGTTAAAACATTTCCGTTCCGTGCCGTTAACTATTTACACGTTTCCTAAAAAAAGTTATCACAAATAAGTGGACCGTACATAAAATTTATTATATTTATTTATTCATTGTCCATTATGCAAGGCTTAAGACCAAACATCGACCTGACCATCGACATGACCTCCACCGAAAACACTTGGTAGGTACCAATTAGCATTACAGTGTAACAAAAACATACTAGTGAGTGAAAAAATATAGATTTTCTGATTTTATTAAGTCTATGCTTATTAGATAAACCTAACATGTTTATTTGGTTAATTGCACTCATCTTAGTAACCACCAGTTCAGATGATATCTTGATATTTCGATATTAATTCTTATTTTTGTTCACGTATATCTTCAATTTCCTATCTACTTTCCTTTTCGTTTTCCCTTGGGTATCTAACTTCAATGAAAATTTCAAATATGAAAATTGAAATCATAAATATATTTCTTCGCAACTATGCCTCGATATCCATTTTAATAAAAATCTACGTCCTGATATTATTCTACGGAACCCAAAAGAGCAATGTCGTGACTTAATAAATTAGTCTTATAAAATTTGTTCACATACGTTTTTTCGTTAATCTTGATGTAGTATTATATCTTTGTTTTGATAGATTGAGGTCGACGCTCTGTTAATATACTAAATACCGACGCCTTCAGCAGGTGGTAACTTCATATTCGAGGATTCAAAAGTGCTTGTAAAATTCTATTTGTATTAAAATGTCTTGAATTAAAATCTGAAATTCAATTATTAGAAAGATTTTTTAAAGAGAATTATTCAGGAGAATTTTTATTATTAGACTGTTAATGTAAATGTGCTATGGAGCTTCGTCCCCTGGTTACTGCCCTTTATAATGATAACAACAGTAGTTGAAGGACCAATATGTTTTTTTTATAATAGAGATATTTAAAGCATTGTCATGCACTTTTAATACAAAATATTAATAATAATAATAAAAAACTCTTTATTGTACACCCAAAAAAGGAATAAGAGAATACAAATATAAAAACACGTACAATAGTCGACCTTATCGCTGAAATAGCGATTCCTTCCAGGCAACCTTAAGGCGTATTATTAATTTCAATGTAATAGAAAGATATAGAGGCAATGCCCTAGCAATTGAATAGTGCCCGACTGCTCCCGATGATGATTGGTTCGATTTTCTTTACTTTGTTACTCAGATCGAAAGTCTAAGCAATCTTTACCTACATAGAGATATTTGAACGCGACGCACGATAGTCTCTAAAAAAGAATTTTCATATATACCTATCGTTGTACGTATAAATCCTGCAGTACTAATATCTTCTAAATAGATATTGAACCAACTACCACCGACATATAAATTAAATATCATCTATTTAAATATTGCATTCTTATTATATGACTTGTTACGGGCGTGGCCGGAATAGATCTGACATTGACTCCAATGTAAACTATTTAGCCTAGATCTCGTGTTTATAATTAGCGATAGCGATACGATTACGACACGATTTCGTTAAGATTTATTATGTAATATGCACCAATAAGGCTATATTTTTGATGGAAATAAATAATTTCATTTAATATATACTTTAGTTTCTCGCTTTAAGTGATATACCTATTGTAATATACTGCATTTGGATATTAAATATTAATAATTTAATGACACATTCCTTCGTCCTCCATATTGGTTAAATTGTGTTCAACTGTGTCTAACGAAAGAAGGAACGTACGTATTTAAATATAAAAATTACAGATAAAAATTTAAATAAAATATGTATGTGTCCGTATGTAAAAAGTGTCAGTTTCAGATTCAGAGTATTCAGATAGATTAGAACTTAATGGTAGCACTGTAGAGTGGTGGAAATAAACGCCGTGTTTTACTTATCATGGCGAATAATTTAGATATAGTTCTATTAAGCGAAATCGAATCCACAACCATCGCGCTTAGAATCGGACACTGTTTCACTATGCCACGATGGTCTCAATTAAAACGTTTTGTTTAGATTCAGGTTGTCTCTCTTATGGTATCAGGATAGGTTAATAAAACCTGGCTAGCGTTAAGACACTCCGTTAACATTAAGACACTTACGTTGCCCATTTTCCGGTGAAATCTAGAGGCATTGCGTGTTGAGTGACAGAACTCAATACTGCAATTTCCCTAGTTACCAGAGCGAGGAAAATGAAGATATTGCGTTCCCTCAAATCGGGAATCGAACCCACAACCGTTAGGTTTACAGTCACACGCTCGGGCCAATGCGCCACAACGCATTTGTCACCAATTAATACTTATAACTTTGAGGCCGGTCGTGGCGCAGCGGCACAAAGTGTGACTGTAAACCGATTGGTTGTGGGTTCGATCCCCACTCGAGGAGATGAAATATTTACTTTTCCATTTCTTCGCTCTGGTGTCGAGGCAAAGCGCGGCGTTGAGTTCTGCCACTTAACACGCAATGCCTCCGGAATTCGGCAGAAAGTGGGGAACGGAGTGTCTTTCTCTACGTTCTCTCTGCCTACCCTGCTGTGTGCGGGATACAGCGTGAAGCTGATTTATTTATTTATTTTATTTTTAATACTTATAATTAGAACAAACATTATCGAAAGTGGTTTGAGCAAAAAGTGTAGGAATCCTTAGTAAAGAAGTTCTTTGGCCGGTTTTGCCTCCGGAAATCGCTTAATTCAATGTCTATATCTAAAAGACGAACGGACATGCAAACTTGTAGTGAAAGTAAGAAAGAGTCAACGTACGGACCGATGTTTGATGATTTTGATTATATAATATTTTTTTTAATAGCTTCACACTGGATCCAACATAGAGAAGGATAGGCGAAGTAAATGTTAAGACATTTTTATCCCCACGCACCACATAATTTATGAGACACTAGCGGCCCGCCCACGGCTTCGCCTGCTTAAAATACATGATTATTGATTTAAGCAGAATTGATTGACAACTATAATAAAATAAAATAAATAAATAAATCAGCTTCACGCTGTATCCCGCACACAGCAGGGTAGGCAGAGGGAACCTAGTGTTAAGACACTCCGTTCCCCACTTTCTGCCGAATTCTGGAGGCATTGCGTGTTGAGTGGCAGAACTCAACGCCGCGCTTAACCTCGAC
>JAATLQ010034540.1:0-23344 GCA_013421005.1 Heliconius erato x Heliconius himera
TTGTTTCAGTCTTCGCATTCAGGAATCGGGAATGAATGATTTTTTAATAATGCATGTACTGAAATCTCATGTTTATTCGATATAAATGTTCGAGCTTATATAAGCTTTATATATATATATATATATATATATATATATATATATATATATATATATATATATATATATATATATATATATATATATATATATATATATATATATATATATATATATATATATATATATATATATATATAGAAAGAGAGAGAAAAAATCGTAATCAAATCAATGGATATGGCGTACGTGCTAAATGTATTAACAAATAAAAGAACGCCGCCATGACAAACACGACGATGGCGGTCGTACAGACTGTTACAAAAAAAAAAGATAACTCTTCTCGCTACTTACAATGTTGTTTGAGTTGATACTTTTTGAGTACAGTAGCTGCGATGATTTTTTTTAATATGTAGAATTTTCGAGTTTCTTTTTTGGTTTTTTGGTGATTTCACGTTGTATTTCGTATATAAATATCGTTATATACAGAGGGAACCTAAATTTAAAATACTCCATTTCTTACTTTCCATCCAATTTTCTAGACAATGCATGTTTAGTGGCGGGTTTCAACGCCGTGTTTTATCTTATGGCGAGAGCGGGAAATAAACATAATTCGTTCCCCGCAAATGGGTATCGAACAGGAGTAGTCTTAGAAAAAAGGTAAAAAAATGCGAATATTTATCAATTTTAAAATACTTATATAAGAAATAATTAATATTAGGCTCTATAAATATGAAATTAAATTTTAAAAATAATAATTTAGAAAAAAAATCTTCTATTTGACTTGTAATATTAAATATTTATCAATCTATTTTTGTATACTAACATTAAAAGCGACTACTGGCTTGAATTGAAAAGTTGTTCTTATTTTGAAATTGTATTTGGTTTGAAGGCTATATATAGGGTGTTGTTAGTTGTCAACATGTATCCTAATGTACCCGCACAGTACCTTCCGTTCTAAGAATACTACGCGGAACTCTTAATTATTTCAATTTGGTCACACGGGCGAAGCTGCAGAGCTAGTATTCAAAAATTCTGTCAATATG
Organism: Heliconius erato x Heliconius himera; assembly: GCA_013421005.1. Lineage (NCBI taxonomy): Eukaryota > Metazoa > Arthropoda > Insecta > Lepidoptera > Nymphalidae > Heliconius > Heliconius erato x Heliconius himera. Next base: position 1,083 of record JAATLQ010034540.1, read on the forward strand.
AAATTAAATCAATCAGCTTCACGCTGTATCCCGCACATAGCAGGGTAGGCATAGGGAACCTAGTGTTAAGACACTCCTTTCCCCATTTTCCGCCGAATTTGGGAGGTATTGCGTGTTGAGTGGCGGTTTCTGTCAATATGCTTGTTGTTTTATGTAGTATGTGGCTATTTGGCTTAGATATGTATATTTAGCATATTATGCAATTACAAAAAATAAATAAAATTTTATTTTATACTTACGTATCTACCATTTCACTTTTTTGACCATCTTCTGCACGTGTAGGGTAACTTTTTGTACCTAGCTTTCTGAAATTCTTATTCACATTGCATATAAGGTAACTAAAGGTGCACTTTCAAAACCGATTATTATTCACCTTCACGCTATATCCCGCACACAGCAGGGTAGGCAGAGGGAACCTAGTGTTAAGACATTCCGTTCCCCACTTTCTGCCGAATTCTGGAGGCATTGCATGTAGAGTGTCAGAACTCAACGCCGCGCTTAGCCTCGACACCAGAGCGAAGAAATGGAAATATAAATTTAAGTAAATATTTCATCTCCTCGAGTGGGAATCGAACCCACAACCAGTCGATTTATAGTCACACTTTGTGCCCCTGTGCCACGACTGGCCTCAAGATAGAAGCAACCGATTATTATTTAAATACAAATACTTTTTAAAGTGAACCCATGATCGTCGCGTATGTTTTTTTTCTTTTAAGAATACAATTTTTATAATACGTTTATAATAAGTTAGACATTCTAAATATAGGATGTCATAAAAAAATCTTATTTCATTTGTTATTCATACTTACCTATAAAAGGAGCTTATTTTGCAGTTTCTAAAGTTTTCTTTTAATACTAACACTAAATAACTTTACGATAGCAGCTGCTCGGCTGGTTATAACCTGAACAAGTGGATGGTTCAACTCACTGTTTCCTATTTTCCGGAAAATTTTAGCGACATTGTGTGATGAGTGGTCGAATTCAACACTGTAGTTTGTCTACCAAAGGGGAGAAATAAAAATAATTCATTCCCACGAGTGGAAATCGAACCCACAACCATTGCGATTACACTCAAACGCTGTCCCATTGCATAATAATGAACTTAAAATTATAATTTCTGATTTAATGAAAATGGGATTAACTTTAAAATCTGAATGCAGCTTTGTTTGACATGACGTTGTCTACATACTTCTGAAACATGAAATTCGAATGTTTGTTGTGACAGCGGCAGCGAGGCCTCGTGTCCAATGCTGGATTCAAACCTATTTAATATTTACATTGATCGTATGTATTTGTCCATTGCAGGTCCATTTTTATTTACTGTATATGAATGAATATGTAAATCTAACTTTTACTATGAATTTGTTTATATTTTAAAAACTTTGAAACATAGATACATAATTTAAAACAATATTATATAAAAACAATATTTTTAATAAAAATTGTGTCAAGGCAAAGTGCGGCGTTGAGTTTCGCCATTCTATGGAAAGTGGGGAGTGGAATGCCTTACCACTAGGCCCCTCTGCCTACCCTGCTACATGCAGGATACATCGTAAAGCTGAAAAAAAAAACAAATACCATTGTTATATACATAGAATATAGAATACGATTTCCGCATCACTTAAATTGAATATTCTACATAATTATCATTAATTAATGCATACATAAAACTCACAGATCTGGAATATTTTAAATAGTTTATCAATATATTTTTTCAATTAATATAAAATTTTAATGAAAATAAAGCCCCGGGCTTGACTCCATTAACTGTTACCAAATCGAGTTAAAATCGCATCCGTATTACGCGTTAGTATCGAAAAAGAAAACTGAAAAGTAGAATTCTCGTTATATACCTATATACCAAGCTGGCAGCGAGTCGAGCGCTTACGGCAGATTCAAAATAATTTTCGAAATGATTGTTCTGTAGATGAGGGCCTCCGGTGAAACGGTTGGCTCCGGGGCAATGCTAGGTGTTCCTTAATAATGTGGATGCCGGCGGCCACAGCGACGCCCCCAGGCCTTCTCCCCCCTCGGGGCCCGACGGCGCAGGGGGCGCCGCCCGCGTCCCATAAAATATTTCTGATGTGATGCTAAATAATAATAATTCATGTGGTCCACATCATACATACTCCGCACTCGTACATACAGCCAAAGGCGACGAGAGTCGTGACTTTTATTTTTCATATCTCGATCACCCGAAATAATTATAGTGAAATTTTGTTTAACGGTTCTGCTGGAGGTACTTGAACTTAAATTTTTAAGGATAACTTGTGGATTTATCGTCGAGGATGTGCTGATTTTGACTGTTTTTTAATTTTAGTATCAGTTCTTAGTTTCACTGTGATTACAAATATGTGTTAGAATTGAATAAACTGTTTTTTTTTGTTGTTTAAAATGAGTAACATTTTTAATAATATAACACTAAAATATATGTAAATCTTCGGCTTAAAACTAAAAAAAATTGAACACCTTATTTCTAAAATGAAGAATTAAACTGAATTTGAGCGCAAACATTTGCATTTTTTACTTCTTTGCTAGTAACAAATTTAAAGAAACAAAGTTAGAGCTGACAGGTGATAGCACTGTTACATAAATATCTTGTACTTTCTTGCAATGCAATAAACTTTTCCAACTTAAAAATACACATACCTATTTTCGTCGTCAGATAAACTAAGAGTGCTTGTTCAAACTTAAGGTGTAAGTAATTTTGAATGTCGAACAATTCGCAGGATGCTTAAAATACTAGAGTGTAGCTAGCTAGCTATAAAACTAACTCACTACATACGTCAAGAGGTCAGTCGTGGCGTGTAAAATCGACTGGTTGTTGGTTCGATCCCCACTCGAGGAGATTAAATATTTACTTAAATTTATATTTCCATTTCTTCGCTCTGGTGTCGTGGCTAAGCGCGGCGTTGAGTCCTGCCACTCAACACGCAATGCCTCCAGAATTCGGCAGAAGTGGAGAACGAAGTGTCTTTACACAAGGTTCCCTCTGCCTACCCTGCTGTGTGGGATACAGCGTGAAGCTGATTCACATACGTTCCGTATTGTAAACTTGTATAGTAGTCCTCTTATATTCATAGGGCTCTTAAAAATTCAAGTTACCCTTATTATAGTGGTAGTACGAGGAACATAAGCAATATGCGAGAATATTTGTATTATATAAAGCTAAGCGTTAAAATGGTGGACGGACGAGACTTAATGGGAACGTACACTAGGTTCCTAGGCCTATGCTTACCATGCTATGTAGGGGGTACAGTGTGAAGCTTAAAAAAAAGAAAAACTACTTACCTATTCTATTGAATCAAAAGGAAGCGTTTTAGATAATTTTTCTTTTAATGCAAAGATTTTGAACTTACTTATTTATACAAGCGATAGCACTCTTAAGCACCCTTAAGTACTGAATATCTGCAGTTTTGCCTCTTTCTTTTTTCATTTCATTTCATTTCATTTTCTCAAATAGGAATCGAACCCATAGCTTATCGCGCTTACAGTCCCACGCTTGTGCTCCTGCGCTACGACTGACAGTAATGAAACTACAACTTTGTCTTATGAAATACTAAGTTTTTCTAAAACAATTGCATCTGTGGTAGACACATCTATTTATTTATGAAGGATTACCAAGTCATCGCGTTCACCATATTTATTTCAATTTATGTTTTTATTTCTTAACTTTAGTGCCGAGGCAAAGCGCGGCGTTGAGTTCCACAACTTACCACGCAATGCCTCCAGAATTCGGCGAAAAATGGGTAACGGAGTGTCTTAACACTAGGTATATAACTCTGTGCGGGATACAGCGTAAAGCTGAAAAAAAAACATATTTTATTTTGTTCATTCGTAACAGTTTCCATTATTATTTAGGTACATACATTATACGTTTCTATTAAAGTGTTGATTTTGATTTTAAGGTTTATATTCAATTACATAGTTGAAAGTCGTCGTCATAAATTTAAACGGCTTAGTTGAGCTAGAGAGACATTTTCAATTCATTTCGCAGAACTTTACACAGTTTTCTTTTATATTTCATTATAAATTAAATTAATTTAGTTTGGCTTCGGATACGAAGAATTTATAGATATTAAAAAAATAGGTAATAGCATGTTAGAACGAAATTGAATATATATTCGTGATGTTTTCTAACAGAAACAGAGTATTCTAAAGGCACAATTAAATAACTTTTCAAAACTTTTATAAAGTATGAGAAAGAAAACTTATCTCTTATAATAAAGTTTTTTATGGTAATGATGATAATGGTAAATTCCATCACAAATACAGCCCTTGTAATTAATTTGAGGTTTTATATACACACTAGCCTTTTTCTGCGGCATATACATTATTAAGACGGCATCTCAAGATTGCTCTCAAAACCGATCTCAGAATTGCATCATATGACAACTAGCCATAGGCTACATCCATATAAAACTAGCACGATCAACCAAACAAACTCTTCAGCATTATCATATTAGTAGGTATTTTTACGCCCAATATTAATACCTACTCCAACGTCAATCTTAGATTGTTTCATATATCTATTCAATCTCTAGAGTGGATAGATGTATGAAACAATCTAAGATTGACGTTGGAGATAGGTTATTAATATTGGGCGTTAGATGAACTTATGATAGTCACCCATTAATTGTATTTATAAATTGGCTGAAATTTACTGTAATCATTTTTTATATATTTTACTTACATTTTATTGTTATAAACTTATATTTTATTATAAAAAAAAGTTGTTAAACTTATATTTTATTCTAAAAAAAGAAGCCGGTCGTAGTTGCGACTGGTTGTGGGTGGGCGATCCTCACTCGAGGAAATTAAATATTTATTTAAATTTATATTTTCATTACTTCGCTCTGGTGTAGAGGCAACGCGCGGCGTTAAGTTCCGCCACTCAGCACGCAATGCCTCCAGAATTCAGCGGAAAGTGGAGAACGCAATGCCCCCAGAATTCGGCGGAAAGTCGGGAACGAGGTTTCTTAGCACTAGGTTTCCCCTACCTAGGGGCCGTTCAAGTATTACGTAAGCAGTTTTTTTGCAATTATTGACCCCCCCCTCCCCTATGTCATCAAAAATAAGCAATCCTCATACAAATATTTCATTGAAAACGTCAAAAATAAGCAAACCCAAGACCCCCCCGCCCCCCTACAGTGCTTATGTAATACTTGAACGGCCCCTTACCCTGCTGTGTGCGGGATGCAGCGTGAAGCTCAAATAAATAAAAAAGCAGTTTTCGAAATTTTGTGTTTACATAATAGGGTAATTTAATAATTGCAAATACTAATTTTGACGTATTTCTTCAAGCAAGTAAAACCGTTTGGTAGAGACCGTCTTGGTGCAAGGGGCACAAGGGACTGTAACGCGACGGCTGTGAGTTCGATTTTATTTTATATTTCGATTTCTTCGCTCTCGCACTAAGGCAAAAGCCCGGCGTTGAGTTTCGTCACCCAACACGCAATGCCTCGAAAATTTCGGCCGATAGTGGAGAAGGGAGTGTCTAATCACTATTTTCCTTCTGCGTAACCTGTTGTATGCGGGATACAGTGTGAAGCTGAAAAAAAAAAGTAAAACCGGAATAGAGAAAATATTTTTCCACCAACATATTTTTTAGTATAATCAAAAGAAAATCAAAAAAATGTTTGAAAAAAAAAAACGCTTTTCCTTCTGCACTATAAAAAGACCAAACAGACAAACAGTACATTATTCAGCAATATAATATAATATTTTAATCCTTTTGAGAGTGTATGTTTAAATCGACAAAGATTGTTGAGTGGCCGGGGGCAAAAATATAAACTATTGATAAAGCGGGTACAGCACGGCCCGCGGTGTCGCCCTGGGCCCAGCGTCGTACAACCAGCCAGTGCTTCATTGTACTCGGTACATACCCAAATTAAATCATGCATCCTATATACTAGTGACTGTATGTACGTAAAAGCCATATGTTGTAGTTTTTTTTTGTTTCACGCTGTATCCCGCACACTGCAGGGTAGGCAGAGGGAATCTAGTGTTAAGTCACTCCGTTCCCCACTTTCTGCTTAATTCTGGAGGCATTGCGTGTTGAGTGGCAGAACTCAACGCCACGCCTTTCCTCGACATCAGAGCGAAGAAATGGAAATATAAATTTAAGTAAATATTTCATCTCCTCGAATAGAGATCGAACCCACAACGAGTCGGTTTTACAGTCACACCTTGTGCCCCTGCGCCACGACTGGCCTGGATGTTGTAGTTCAATTTAATTATTATTTATTAATTATATAATTGCGATGTTGTTGCGCGTGTTGATTGGCGGAACTATTTCAATATTTAATTTCCTCGAGTGGGAATCGAACTCACAACCTGTCTCGTTTACAGTCACACATCAACTTATTTAAGAATTTATGTACATAATTTATATCATAATATAGTCAAAAAGAGCATGGGATGATAAGAGAAAAAAAAATTGTAGATTAATAAATATATTAAAACGATCGTGGATTAGAGCACGTTGTGGCGCAGTGGGACGGCGTATGGATGTAAACACGACGCCAGCGAGTATATTTATTAACAAATAGTACAGACGAATATTGAATCCTATCACTAATAATTGTTCAGGTTAAATTCAATATACAACATTTTGATAGCTACCCAACTAGTTTATCAACGGGACCGCGCGACGATTTGCCACTATAAACTAGCTCGAACTTTTTTTAAAACTCTTGAACCCGCAATTTGGTGTATGGTTAAAAATTCTGTTAATTTCGGTTTAGTTAGTAGGAATATGTCAGTTAAAAATTTCGCGTAGTAATTAGTAACATATGGGGTCCGTTTGGTGTCTGAATGTGTCAGTTATAGCTCGCGGCTTTGCGGTTAGCTTAAACAGCCGTAACAGTTGTCGTATAATCTATATCTATAGATATATAGCAACAAGTATTTTAGAGAATGGAACAAGTATTTTGAGGCCAGTCGTGGCGCAGAGGCACTAGTGTGTGGCTGTAAACGCGACTGGTTGTGGGTTCGATTCCAAACCGTGGAAATGAAATATTTAATATTTTTATTACCTCGCTCTGGTAACGGGACAAAGTGTAAAATAAAGAAGGGAAGAGTCTCAATGGGAAGGGAGTGTCTTAACACTAGAGTTCCTGGTACCCGCTGCCTACCCTGCTATGTACCTGAAGCTAAATAAATTAGTTAAAAGTATTAGGTTAAAAGTATTTTACCGGAATGTGGTCTTCCGATTGACAAAATAAAGAGCAATTCTAAATGTAATTTATAAAAAAAAATTGAATTAAATGTAATTTTAAACAATATATAAAGCTCAAATATATATTGGTAGACTTGTGGTGGAGTAAAATAATCACCAGCACCAAAATTGTGGTGTAAAATTAGAACTACGAAGGGACTGTTTACCACAACAAATGGATTGTACGCTGTCAAATCGATTGTAACAACATTATCATATTATTACCATTGAATATTTGGACCACGGAGGCGCAGTGGAACATTCTTTGGCTTTACAAAAGTTTATAGGTTCGACTCCACTTTGGGACATAATTATATTTTATTTTATATACATCATTTTTATTTTCAATTGATCGATCTTTATTTACTATTGTCTTAGATATTACATACAAACTGAGTCATGTTCGGAACGAGATGAAACAATATAATATGTTTCTCGTCTACTTAATATTTGTCTCAATCGGATAAAATTTCAGCAACCATCAAACTAAACATAGGAATGAAACTGCCTTGTACATAGAAATAAAAAACACGTAAATATAATTAAAGAAAAGAAAAAAGGTATGTGAAAGAAAAAGGTATCACTAGGCCAGTCGTGGTGCAGGGCCACAAAGTGTAACTGTAAAATCGACTGGTTGTGGGTTCGATCCCCACTCGTGGAAGTGAAATATTTATTTAAATTTATATTTTCATTTTTTCGCTCTGGTGTCGAGCCAAAGCGCGGCGTTAACTTCCGCCACTCAACACGCAAAGCCTCCAGAACTCGGCGGAAAAAAATATAAATTTTATAAATTTATTTTGTTTATAGAATTTACATCATCAAAAATATATATTAAAAACTAAAGTAATATGGATTATTACTATTCAAATATCATTTGAATTTTAGTGTTCAAAATAATTTACGTAACTAAAGTGTATTAACAACAACAGCGAGAAAGTGTATGTACTCGTACGTTGAAATGTTGATGTTAACGATGGAATACTGTACTAATTGGGAAATATGAGAATCGCTCGTCATAACATCCTATTGATAATTCTGTATACAAGTTATACAGTTCTACATATATCCAACATATTTTGTGCTTAAATGTTATAGATTTTATAAATATAATAATAATCAATCATTTTTAGTGTCTCGCGTATAGCAGGGTAGACCGAGGCAACTTAGTGTTAAGACACTTCGTTATCTACGTTTCCGCTGAATTTTTCGAGGCATTGCATATTGAGTGGCGGAACTCAACGCCGGACTTTTGCCTTGGTGCCAAAACGTAAATATTAAATAAAGAATAATTTATAAATCTTCCTGCTATATAAATATAGTAGATCTATATTTACATTTGTTATATTCTTGAATTCCTCGATATTTTTGGTGAGTAGAAAATAAAGATTTTTTAAAAATGTTAAGGAATTTTTGAAAAAAATCAAATGTAAACAAACAGGTTTTTTTAGTTTCACGCTTTATCCCGCATATAGCAGGCAGAGGAAATATAGGAACCTAGTGTTAAGACATTCCGTTCCCATTAAAACACTTTCATTCCCCACTTTCCGCTGAATTCAAGAGGTGCTTGCTGGTTGAGTGGCGAAACTCAACGCCGCACTTTACCTAGATATCAGAGCGAGGATATTAATATATTAAATATTTCATTTCCTTAAGTGGCAATCAAACCCACAACCAGTCGCGTTTGCAGCCGCACTCTTATGGTTTCATTTGTTAATTTCAAAAAGTTCATTTATTTTATAATATTTATATATGAATCTTTTATAATAATAATAAATTTACTATTCTATCTAGTAAAATATATATCACGTCAAAATCATTATAATATGGGCAATCCGATTTATTAAGTTTTCATCTCATTTAATCCGCTTTATGCTGCAGTACTTTGAAAGCTTATTATGTAATTTCGAAATGTTTCACCTTATATACGATTATATTTCAATTTGGGTTGATTATTTTATATTTGAAAGTAAATTATATATTGTGTTATGGTCATATCAGCAATACAAAAAATATCGGTATTGTTGTACACATTTTTTTGCTTCACGCTGTATCCCGCGTGTGCATGAAGGGAACCTAGTGTTAAGACATTCTGTTCCTCACTTTCCGTCCAAATATCGAGACATTGCGTGTTAATTTGCGGAGTGAATGCCGCCCTTCGTATTCAGAACTAGGAAATATAAATATACAATCCCTCGAGGGAGAATCTATCCCACAGTGTTTACAGTCAGAGACTGCGCCGCTGCGCCACGGTGGCCTCACGTACATACTTGTAGTTATACACGTATAGTTAAAGCTAAGTTCCGCCAAGCGATTTGCAACTTCGCAATTAAGCTGAAAACGGAGAACGGAGTGTTTTTGCCTACTTCGATTATTGTAGAAGCCACTCGAAGTTGAGGACAGGCGAATCACTAATCTTTTAATTTTTTTATTTTAACTTTTCGATATACGCACCTGTAGATGCATATGTCGAAATTATTTTTATAATATGACTAGTAGCCGCCCGAAACTTTGTTTTCGTTTGATAAAAGTTTCGGGCGTTTTACAATTTTATGTAAAACCCCGTTTTTTGCAGTTCCAATGGGATGTTAAAGAAATCCTCCCTTAGCATTCTGCTATACTTCCCAAGGAAACTACATGTACATGTAGTTTCAGCTTAGCTATGCGTTGTCTTAGTCACTCAGTAACGGAGGAGTTATATACTCTTTTCTTCTCTCATATATATATATATATATATATATATATATATATATATATATATATATATAAACGCCTTCAGTCACAATTATGTTTCGGGTAGGGCGGTCTCACCTCGGGCTCACCTCACGGCGATTCATATAAGTAATCAAAATATTTTCGCTTCATATTCCTTATATGGAAATATATTCTTATAATTTAATATTAATAAAGATAAAATATAAGGTTTTTAATTAAATTAATTGACATTAAGTCACTGAAGCTTCATATTCCATCTCATAGGTATATGTTTGCAACGAAATTTGTAACGTCAATGTTCTGTTAATTAAATAATATATACTACACTATCGTTTTTTAGGGTCACGTCACACGTCACGTCAAAATATATTATATTAAAAACTATTCGATCCTTTATTCCTCCCATACCAAACGTCAATTTCATATAATACATACGCTGAAAACGCGACAAACATCAAGACCAATACAAAAGTTCGACTTGTACACTTATGCCAGCATATTTCCACGTAAAGTTAATATTTTCTCACGACTCATATTATATAGCCCGTATTAAAGGACATAATGCAGAAATTTATTTTGGTTGTTTTGCTTTGTTTAGTAATAAACGTCCATCCAATCATTGTTTGGTGAGTGCTAGTCAAGATTTCATGAAAACTAATGTCTTAAATCTTCAATCAGTTTACTATGTCAGAACACAGCGTTAAGTTTCGCTGTTTCCTAATGGGCGGAAAATAAATAACCAGTTCTGCTTCCGTTAGGTTAGTAATAATTATTTTCCACTGAAAGCCGATAGTTGCTAATATAATTTCTGTTTGTGTACGCCATATACGAGTATGTCTGTAAATCATCGTATAAATGGACCAGCCTTTAGACAGGCTTCCAGTCCTCTCTATATATCAAAATAATATTGTAAATTTTAGTACAAAAATTATGTAGAATCAGGTCTCAGTTTGTATTTACATTAGTGCATATTAATATTATTTCTCTTTGATAAAAAACTAAAGCTAAATTTGATTGATTTCTATTTTAATTATTTCGATATAGATGTCTGTTTACCTTACATTTTATTGGGTATGAAATGATATCATTTGGTCATTTTGCAACAACGGTAATGCCAAACTTCGTATGATGGCTTTGTATGTCTGAACGGTTTCTATTGGCAATGTCATTTCCAAATAATGAAAATGAATGAGTGGATATACTATTTTACGACTCCATGATACTTAGCTTTAGAGTTGAACTTTAGAGTTGAACATATTTCCTGTAGTGTTAATAAGGTACAACATAGACTAACGCCCAATATTAATAACCTATCTCCAACGTCAATCTTAGATTGTTTCATATATCTATCCAATCTAGAGATTGGATAGAAGTATGAGACAATCTAAGATTGACTTTGGAGATAGGTTATTAATATTGGGCGTTATATGAGATGCAAACAAAATAATTGGATTTTGGATTATTATTTATAAACGATTTCTTCTGCCAAGAAGCCGTCGTTGTGCCTAGAGGCACAAGCGTGTGACTGTAACGCGACGGTTGTTAATTCGGTCCCCAATCGAGGAAAATAATTATTTATTTAAATTTATATTTCCATTTCTTCGCTCAGGTGTCGAGGCAAAGAGCGGAGTTGAGTTCCTACACTCAACACGCAATGCCTCCAAAGTTAAAAAAAAGAAATTAAAAATATATAAATATATGGAGATAAATAAAGATTCTGCAAAGTTAAACATTTAGAATCTATATTTTTTCCAGTTTCACGACTTGACGCTTCGACTGGCCTCATTTAGATTTAGATTCCGATCCAATTAATATTTATTTACGTTTTCTAAAAAGTCACTCTAGTATTAAATAACTATCAGTAAAAAGGCGTAAAAGAAGCTTATTAAAACTTGGAAGCTATCCTTTCTAGGAAATATTCCATTTCGATGCATTTTGTGAACTCACTCAGGTGAGTTATTGAGAGATGATCTCTAGAAGTTTTGTATATAAATTATATTATATTATTTTGTTATAAAATATATTATATTGTGAAACAAAAGTATTGCAACTTGAGAAAAAAATGTAAGTATTTTTATAAAACTGTCAAAATTGTACATAGTAATTAATTATATTATAATCCTACGAAACTTAATGATTATATCGTTGTGTTTGCGGTCTGTACCTATATTGGAACTAAAATTATTATAATCTTTTTTAGCTTCACACTGGATCCAGCAATAGTTGGCAGAGGGAACCTAATGTTAAGAAATTCCGCGCCCCACGAATAATTTTCGAGAGATTATGTGTTGAGTGGTGTAACTCAACACATAATGTGATTTGTGAATAATTGTTTTCTGTGGGAATCCAACCCACAACTGTCGCGTTTACGGTCAGACTCTGCCGCTTAAGCATTTTTGATAAAATTATTATCAATTACTTAATTTAAAGAAAGTTACTAATAATTTCTACATAATAATCAAAACTGTAATTTTTTATTGGAATCGGAACCTCCAAGACAGTGGTAAAGTGAAATACATTTAGAATGAGAATGGCGGACACAGATTTGTATAGTTAAAATTAGCTATGCGAATCTACGACCGCCGTTTATCATTCTAAATATATTCCACTTTACTACAGTGGCTATCAATATATAATATTTCTCATAATATATCGTATAAACTATTTATATACCGTATTTAATTTCCCCAAAGGCTTCCTAGAATAGTGATTCCTTGTATGGTAGCGCCACAATATTGTACACGTGCACGACAAAGGGAAGTAAAAGTTGTTAGCGAAGTAAAATTTAATTACTTTAACGTCATATAATTAGAAATATATTATATTTAGAAATATTCGCTATGAATATGGACTATATGAAATAGTTTTCGCAGTTTTAAGGGCTTCTTCTAAGATACAAAGTGACCGTAGATACTCCTTGATCGGTTATGTGTATGATGTATATATACATATATATACACATATATATACACATATATATATATATATATATATATATTTTACTTGGTCCGCTCCCATTTCAGTTCAGTTCAGTCAATCAGTTTTGTATACAACACATTACAAGTGCCCGAGGTAGTTGTGACCGTCGGTATGTACCAAAAACGCAATGTAAACTAAACAAAAACGAAATGTATACTAATGTTAGTTTACATCAAAACGATTTCTTTGATGGAAACGGACCTTCCTCGATAAATGGATTATCCAGCACAAAAATATATTTTCTTTTCGAACTGTTATGGGATGCTTGAAAAGACAGTTTTTAAAAAAAACTTTATTTATTTCACTGTTAAAAGAAATAGTACAAAAATTATAAGTTGATTAATTACAATATAAATCACTGGTACTGTAGCTCAATAATGACTAATTACAATATAATAACCGGTACTGTAGCTCAATAGTGACTGAAGCTAAACATGACAATGAAGACTATATAAATCTAATAGGGGCATAGGGGAGTAAGGGGAGTTACGCGACGGTCAGCAAATCTACATACTTTATAAATATATAACAGAACCTTCCTGAGATTCTGCACTCTTGAACTCTTCAGCTATTTCTAACTTTTTAAATTGTTAATTTGCACTTTTAATGAATATATTTTTTAAAGGATCATAAATAATTGTAACAGTGTATAAGAATTTCAACGTAGTTTGATAAGAACATATGGCTTGGTGGTAAGAGCGTGGAGGGTATCCAAGAGGCGGGTGTTTGAAACCTAATGAGATTTGAACTTCTTTTATAAGATATATTTACTACTATTTATTCAGATATATCTTAAGGGCTTATCGAAGAAACCAATCAAAGTTGAGAACCAGAGAAATTCTAGAAATTTATATCATGGCACTTTAAGTTAATAAGTTTTTATGATACGCTTTAGATCAGGGGTTCCCAACCTTTTCTTGATCAAGGACCACTTTTATATCATTCTTGGTAGCAGGGACCACTATGCATGTAGGTATATTAAAAACTAACTGTGATAATTAAACAGAACCTTCGCCTCACCATCCCCAGTCATAAAATTAAAATTGTTCGCGGACCACTTTTAGGCTTCTGCGGACCACTGGTGGTCCGCGGACCACCGATTGGGAACCACTGCTTTAGATAGTTGAGACTAAAGTACTCTAAATTGGTAGTACAATTTTATAAAAAAAAAATGTTGTTCTGTCTGCTAAACATACATGATTATTCATAAACACAACGCCCGGTTTTTTAAAGAAATTGTGTAAAACATTTAATATAAATTATATTTAACGTATTACTAAAAAAAGCGCGGAGTTGAGTTCCGCCACACAGCACGCAATGTTTGGAATTCATAAATATAATATATAATATACAATATATATAAATTATTACTCCTAGTGCATGAACCGTGAATGTATTCAAAGTAATGCTCGCGCCCGGGGCCCAGGGCGGCGACACCCGCGGCTAGGCCGGACCGCCGCCAGCGCATGGCTTTTGAAAAAACACCCAAGTCTAGCCTCGAGTGCCTTGTGTGCTTGAGTTCTCGAGTGTTAAAATAGCTATAGTCATACCATGTGTAAATATGTCTTATATAGGAGGTTCAAATCTCAACGAATTGTATAGAGGTGGTAGGTGGTAGGTAGTCTGTTGAGAATTTACATATATATCTATCTATATAGGATTGATATTAAAACTGTGGTAAATTATATACATTAGTGTTTGTAAATGTATGTAATGATGAGAAAATAAGGTGTTTTTTTAGCTTCGCGCTGTATCTCGCATGTAGCAGGGAAGGCAGGGGGAATCTGGGAACCTGGTGCTAAGACATTCTGTTAAGACAATTCTTTGTTTAATAATGTCTTACTGTGTTTTAATGGGAACAGGGTCTTAACATTAGATATTACCGCATTTTGGAGGCATTGCGTGTTGAGTTGCGAAACTTAATGCCGCTCTTTGCCTCATTATTAGAGCGACAAAATGAAAATATAAAATATTTAATTCTCGACTGGGAATTGAACCCACAACCTGTCGCGTCCCACAACGCAACGCATCTCAACTAATTACTTGTTATTGAAATACGCATAACAAATAGTAAATAAATCAATATAATATTAATAATTAGGAACTGTCAGTTTCAGTAAGATACTCTCGTTAAAATAATTAAATTTACAAATTTTTCCCCCACAGCACGCTCAGACTAGTGTTGAAGTAGTACCAACACTTCATTCCTCGCCTACTGTCCAATTTTTGAACCCTGTGTACAATGGCCTATCTCAACGCTACGCCTTGTCTACATATCGGAAAAATTATATTAATTAATCATAGTAATTTTCAGAGCGGGAATCGAAGCCCAAATCATTGCACTGACAAACAAATAATGTCCCACAGCATCGCGAAGGTCGAAAAAAAAACGTAAAGTAATAATATTATTTAAAAACACACACAAATCCTTTTTAAATTTCAACATTTTTTTATTGCATTGCCATACTTGCCATTTAGTTAGCGAGTAGCAAATGACCTAAGGCATGATATTTATAATAAACCTGTTGACTGAGATCCCAGGGCTCCCAGATCTACGTAATTTTAACAAAACTTTAAGTTTTGAGGATTTATAGTCTAATATGTAGTTAAGGCTGTATGCGTACTTAGTAATGTAAAAGTGGGAGTGAAGTAACGTAAAAAATGTATATTTATTATCATCAGACCCTTTACGTGGGCCTTTATTCCTGCCAGACGTCCTAAATGTTATTAAAAGTTAAAGCAAACTACGTTATATTAGCAAGTTTTAATTTTATATACATTATTTACGAAGTAGTTCAAAACCCCTTATAAGCACCTAGACCAATCCGGATGGCTCAATCATCTTACCAGACAGAGATGTACCTTATTCGGCGCTATCAGTAAAAGGGCCCCACTTTCAAGTTAGTAAGTATTCATACTGTCTTACCTATATATTAGACTAATAGTCCTCAAAATTTCAGCTTTACTAAAATGACGTAGGTCTGGCGGCTCTGGGATCTTGGGCTACTGACATTGATTGTTGTCGCCAGCCTCTAGCCTGCGGCGTTACGTCCAAAATACAGAAGCAGAACTTTGTATATAATTAAAGTATTTTTTACATGCTGTTACTGTACTTTAAATTTATGATACTTGTATATACATACATACATATATAGTGAGGCCAGTCGTGTCGCTGCGACACACGCATGATTGGTAGCGCGACAGGGTGTAGGTTCGATTTCCTCTCTAAGGAATGTTAAAAGTGTGTAAGTTAACATTTTAATTTTTTTCGCTCTGGTTTCGAGGCAAATTGCGGCGTTGAGATCCGCTACACAACACGCAATGCCTCCATAATTTGACAAAGTGGGGAGTGGAGTGATTTAATACTAGATTCTCTGCTTGATACAGCGTGAAGCTAAATATATATATATATATATGTATATATATATATATATATATATATATATATATATATATATATAAGTACTAATATTATAAATGTGAAAGATTATGAGAATGAACGTTTGCTCCAATTGCACGTAAAAACTACTAAACGGATTTAGATGAAACTTTACAGTAACATAGTCTATACATCAGAATACCACATGTACAATTTATGTAAAATTTTGTATAATCTCTATATATAATAAAATAAAGTCGCCCTCCGCCTCTGTCTGGCCTTTTTAACTCTTCTTCTTCTAAAGCACCCAACAGACATGGACGCGGTTTTCACCATTGGTTAGAGTATTTCTCAGGGAAGGTTTATATATAGTTTATTGTACGTATATTTTAATGTAATTAGACATAAAAAAGCATACAGTGAGCATATTTCTGTCTAAAATTAGTAATTTGAATATATTTTATTATTGTGAGGGATGTTTGTCCATTATGGTATCAATCCTTATCCTTTTAAATACTTTATTAATTTTCTACGTTAAACTTAGATAAAATTTTCTCTTACACTATTTCGAAATTACGAATGGTTTTAGAGAAAAACGCATTTAATTGTTGACAGATCACGCCGGCTATAAACCGCGGTTTTGGCTCATGTTTCATTTATCCCTTACTCTCAGCATATACATAAGTATATTAGTTGTCTTGGCCATTTGGTGTTGATCAAAATGTCCTTTACAGAAATTTACAAAAAAATACATTATCAAAAAATCCTTGCTACGGAACGGTTCGCCGCCCGTCACGCGTCCCCTTGCGTCGCCCCCGCCCCGCACCGTTATGCAATTTTACTTACTTTTAAATATTTATTTTACGTTGATAATTAGCTCAAATACCGTATACGTAAATATTTTTTAAAAATACAACAAATTTTGCGAGCAAAAAGCAGTCTGTTCGACTGCCGCAAGGCAAGATTTACGTCCCGCAGAGGACGCCCTTACCGCCGTCAGCATCCTTACAAGCAGCCGCATAGTGATTGCAAATTTATTAGAGACAGAGAAGCCTCTTCCCTACCCACCCGGTCTCGCTGTAAAAGCCAGGTAGGGCTTACAACATAAAGTTCAACTTCGAAAAAAAACATAAAATCAAATAAATACCCAAAAGACTTAAATTGAGGCCGGTCGTGGCGCAGCGGCACGAGGTGTGACTGCAAAACCGACTGGTTGTGGGTTCGATCCTCACTCGAGGAGATGAAATATTTACTTAAATTTATATTTCCATTTCTTCGCTCTGGTGTCGAGGTTAAGCGCGGCGTTGAGTTCTGCCACTCAACACGCAATGCCTCCAGAATTCGGCAGAAAGTGGGGAACGGAGTGTCTTAACACTAGGTTCCCTCTGCCTACCCTGCTGTGTGCGGGATACAGCGTGAAGCTAAAAAAAAAAGACTTAAATTACTAATGATGCCGTCGTGGCTCAGTGGCACAAGCCGGTGATTTTAAACGCGACAGTTGTGAATTCAGTTGCCACTTTGGAAAAAGATATATAATTTATTAATATTTTCATTTCTTTATTTTGGTAAAGCGCCAAAGCTGTTCAATACGCGATGCTTTGAAGATTGCACAGAAAGTAAGTCAAAATCTTTAGCTTCCAATTATTGTTTGAGTGAATGTCATTATAAATGCATAACGCAGGCTATAAACAGCTGCATCGACTAATGTTTCATTTATCCCTTATTCTCAGCATATAAATAAGTATATTGGTTATTTTGACCATTTAATGTAGATAAAAACTGTCCTTTACTGTTTTTCATTTTAATAAGTACTTTAGAAGCTGTAACATAGATTTAAAATTACATTACTAAAAAAATTTTGCTGTGATATGGCTCGACGCTCGCCACACGTCGTTTGCTTATGAAAGTGCATCCGCCACGGCCGCCGGCTCCTTTCCCCCAGGCGTAAAAAGAGGACCTGGTCATGTTGCCTAAGGCTGGGAAGAGCCCATGACGCCCTGACGCTGCAGCAGCGATTAACAGAAAGGAGAGTGCAATAGTTCCGCGACGTAGTACTGCTTCCGACCGTGTGTGTTATCCGGGGCTACTTTTTAAAGTGCTCAGAGCCGGCACCATCACGTTGCGCATGTCCTTACCAACTACCAACCTGATAGGACATTTTTTGTGACGGTGGAGAGTGTAGCAGCCACACGATCGCTGCCGGAGTTCCCCAGGGCAGCATTTTATCACCTGCCCTCTACACATAATACACCGATGACATCCCTATGCCAACGACATTGCCTTTTCGAAGTCTTTAAAACCCTACCAAACAACCAAAAAAATGTAGCGAGACCTTGACCTGATGCCGAACTGGCTGACGGACTAGAAGCTTGCCCTTAACATTGTCAAGACACAGCCGATTACATCCTTTGCTAAGCCTGCAAGGCCAGCAGGCTATTGACAGAAGACTTTCGATGACAGGGCAAGTCAAGAAAGCCGCCAACGTAGCGAGGAACGAAGCTATAGCTCTACAGCGTGGGTCAGCCCTTATCTTACCTACGCCAGTACCAATCAACGAGGAATTGTGCAGGTGGTCCAGAACTTCACTCTCCGGCGAGTGACCCTGACACTATACTACGTGAGGGACACCACGCTTCACCGCAACCTAACAATAGAACGGGTCCAACTCGGGTCCAATGCGTTACTACGCAGTGATGTATTGTGTTACCTACACCTGAGTAGCATCGCCCACTGCATACCCGGCCGCCGATGTCAGACGTCGTCTTCCCAGTGACTTTCTACTATTCCCCGAATCCGACTACTGAATAGTAGTACACAGTCCTAGGGCCAAAGGCCCAACAATATAACGACGTACCCATATTGATGGGTGCCGCTTGAGACCACGGCCAGAAGGCCAACGCCCTAATGCCGTTCCCCAGTGTTAGAAGAAAGTAGCTGTACGAGAGAATGCTTCAATACTATAATAAAGTAGGTTTAGAAGCCATTGCACGTACTTTGGAGCTCTCTAAATAATTATAAAGTATTGTTTCAGCGCAACATAGTGGGTTTCATCTTTCGTCTAAGTATTTTTTAGATAAAAGAATAGTAGACTACCTACTACGTTGTTTATGATTTTTACCATTTAAGTATTCTGTTGTTTGTGTCGTTTGTTTAAGGAACATAATTCAGTATATTACGTAAATAATTTAGTAGTTTAAGGGGCGAAGCCGCGAGTAGGTCGCTTGTTTGACTATAAGATAACAACAAATGTAAGCGGGCGAAGCCGCGCATGGGCCGCTAGCATTATATAATTATACATCGTTACACGCTACCGGTAATTGCTAGGTTTAACTAGCCAACACTTGACGAAGCTACTATATAGATACGTGTTCTAAGATTTCGTAAGGAAATTTAAAAAAAATATTGCACGTTGGTACAGGGGTACAGGTATCTGAATGTAAGCGCGAGGGTTGTAGGTTGGATCCCCATAAATTTCCCATACCTAGACAAAGCGGGGGGTTGAGTGAACTTCTTTATCAATCTTACCTCGCGTTGAGTTCCGCCATTCGACCTCAACCGACTCAATACCTCTAATGTAACGGAGTGTGCTGACACTAGGTTCTTCCTGCTTAATGTGTTTCAAAGACTGATGTTGCGTTTCTATAATTTACTTGCCAATAAAATAAAACACAGTCGAAGCACAAAAATATATATTTTTATTCCAATTATTTACGTCGTAGCGCAATGGGGCAGCGCCTGACTGTAAACGCGATGGTTGTGGGTTCGACTCCCATACAGGGAATTAATTAATTCATAACATCGCTCTGGTAAGAAGCGATACACGGTGGAGCTATTAAAAATATATGTATATATATAATCGTTTGCTATAATCATAGAAATTATGGTAGCTTTTCCACACATATTACAATCCTGTTACACTTTAATTACTATGGGACAGCTCGTTTGTCGCCATCGGTAATTATTGGTTTCAGGCCACTGACTGATTGATACCTGCCGATATCACTGGACTCCAATTTCTAGATTTCGTTGCAAAATTTATTTTTAAGTTATTAGAATACGTTGTTATATATCACTGTTAATTACTATCTATGTGTCTTATAATTTATTTATGTTTATTATAGTACTCAACGCCGCAAGCGCGGCGTTGAGTTCTGCCACTCGACACGCAATGCTTCCAGAATTCGGCAGAAAGTGGGAAACGGAGTGTCTTAACACTAGGTTCCATCCGACCACAATGCTGTGTGCGGGATACAGCGTAAAGCTGATTATTTATTATACTGTGTTTATTTTCTGTTATTATGCATATATATAGCGTAGGTGGAGTTGATTTTCTTTTTGATTACATTTTTTTTAGATCTTCAGTATGGTAACACAAAGCGCAGCTTAGGTATGCCTTAACATGTACTCAATTTCTCAAATTCGGGTATAAAGCGGAGATAGGAGTGTCTTAACAATATGTATATTTTTATTTGCGAGTATAAAAAAGAATAGTAGACAAACTTTTTTTTTAATCAAATATTAGATATATTTGATTAATAAAGATCATTTTAATTTATTTTTACAAAATTTACAAACCAGTGCAATAAATCCGTCTTAATTCCTAAGAGTGCGTTTTAACAGACGTCGTCGGCAGAAATATATGAATTAAAAGAATTGCTTTTGTAGCTAAAATCAATATTGTATAATATATATTATGGTACCTATATTTTTTTATAATTCAATAGGTATTAGCGTTAGATAATTCAACTTTAATAAAAATTAAAACATTAAATCTATTTTAATCTAGATCCTTACATATTTTAAAAGTGTTATTTTCATTAATCTATTGTACTTTTTTTATAGAAACCGTTGCATCCATTGCATCCTTTGACCGTCGGACCTCTTACGTCACTTTGTGTGACGTAACTCTTCACCAAGAAGGTATTTTATTGAGATTCTAATTTGAATATCATGTTTTCACCATCATCTTGTTATGCTAAATTTTTTCTTATTAATATTTTTTTATATATTTTAAAGATTTATGAGAAAGTGAAGAAAATGTTGTAGTATAAGCCGGTTTATATTATGGTTCAATATTTTTTTATAACAGTATTAAGATTTTCTAAGAATTCTGATTAGACAAAAGGGATCTCTTAAATCTAAATATCCTATAATAACATGGACTTCTAGATTCGAAATGTAGCGTTTGCTTGCAGCTTAGTTAGTAACTTTTATATGTATTGCTTAATTAATTTTAGATATTTTTTCAAGATTTTTGTTTTTTTATTGTCAATGTTAAATATCAATTTTTAATTTTGTTTAAGCTAACTAAGAGTTTAGTACTTTAAAACTGTATAAAGTTAACTATATAGTAGTATATGAACAATAATGTTTAAATAATATATTTTTTGTTCTACATTGATGCATTGAGGTGAATGCTGCTCAAGAATTTATTCACCATAGGTACATTATTTAAGATAGTGTCATCAAAATAAATAATTATTTCTAAAATTAATTGCAATATATCATTACTAGCGGCCCGCCCACGGCTTCGCCCGCTTAAAATACATGATTATTGATTTAAGCAGAATTGATTGACAACTATAATAAAATAAAATAAATAAATAAATCAGCTTCACGCTGTATCCCGCACACAGCAGGGTAGGCAGAGGGAACCTAGTGTTAAGACACTCCGTTCCCCACTTTCTGCCGAATTCTGGAGGCATTGCGTGTTGAGTGGCAGAACTCAACTCCCCGCTTAACCTCGACATCAGAGCGAAGAAATGGAAATATAAATTTAAGTAAATATTTCATCTCCTCGAGTGGGGATCGAACCCACAACCAGTCAGTTTTGCAGTCACACCTCGTGCCGCTGCGCCACGACTGGCCTCACACCCTATAATAGAATGACAAACAAATATAAAGACAACATACAACAACATATATAATATAAAGACAACTATAATGACTTCTAATATGATTTTTTGTTACTTT
>JAATLQ010034541.1:0-23345 GCA_013421005.1 Heliconius erato x Heliconius himera
ATATTAACTCCTGTACAGTTTTTAAATTAGTTACATATATTATATGAACGAACCAACCAAAATATCTTTGTATTTACTTGATATTTCTTTCAAGATCGTTCTTTATCTCTGTGTTGAATTAAAATAAATTAAAATTAGCTTCACGCTGTATCCCGCACATAGCAGGGTAGGCAGAGGGAACCTAGTGTTAAGACACTCCGTTCCCCACTTTCTGCCGAATTCTGGAGGCATTGCGTGTTATATTCATCTCCTCGAGTGGGGTACGAACCCACAACCAGTCAGTTTTGCAGTCACACCTCGTGCCGCTGCGCCACGACCGGCCGGTTGAATTAATTACGACTTAAACTTAACTGTTATGATTTATGAAGGTAATCTCCACTAACAATTCAACTTTGCTTACTTTATTGTATAAAATATTATATAATAGTGTTTCAAAAATATATATTTTTACCAACAATCATATAAACCAGACGTTTCGAACGTCATTCTTTAGCCAGGGTCATACCAGCGCGATTGCTATATAATATTCGCAGGCAAAGTAATGCCTTGAGTTCATTCAAATGACGATAACTTTTTTTAATGAACCGATTTTGATGAACTAAACTTTAGTACTAAGTTGAGTTAAAACAAAGCAATTGGTGAAATTTTCAAGTAAATCGGTTCTGTACTTTCAGAGAAAAATGCGGACAAAAATATGTCGACAGACAGACAGACAGACACACAAGAAATTCAAAAAAAAACTTTTTGCTTCCTATTATTCTTTTTAAGTGTCCCTCTATCCATTTCAGTCAAAATTAGTAAATGTACAAACAAAATATTTTTACTGTCTTATTATACAGGATGGAAGAGGCAGCGCTCCATTTACGGAAACAGCATATAGGGTAAAATATTCCAAACCTATACCTAAAGAAATTAATCAAGATGCCTCAATAGTTTGGACGTAGGATTTTTTTTCCATTTCACGATTTTTATCCATACCTGTGTTTCGTGTGACGCGACTACATATAGATCCCAATAACATAAACACTTACTACTACAAAAATACTACTAAAGGTTAAACAACTTTGAACTTTATCGCCAATACATACGACTCGATTTCGTAATGAGGCGTGTGCGGCGGTGTTCCTTTGATAGGTTTATGTGTGCGTGCGTCATCCTTACAAATGGCGTTTTGTTTTAAAATGACAATTTTATTATTTATTTTGTTTGAAAAAAAAAACTTTTTCATTTTTGGGAATTTATTTTTTTCTGAATTATATTAGGCTTTTATAGAGTAGTTAAAACTGTGGTTTCATTTAATGTGGTGCTGACACTTCCACCCTGTATATAGAGATGATACATATACGTAATATCATTGCTGCTATAGAGTAATGTAGGTAGTGCAAAAACATTAGTTCCTTGTATTTTTTCTATATCGGCTATTATTTTTATACGTCTCTTCGTTTAAGTACTTCAATCTTTGGGATGAAATCTAGTACTTCACGTACTGGTTTATTTTGCATCCCGTATGTTGCAAATTAGGCAGAGTACATTCTGCTCTCCACTTTCCACCGAATTTTGGAGGCATTGTGTGTCGAGTAGCGGAACTCAAAGCTGCGTTTTGCTTCGATACCAGAGCGAAGAAATGAAAATAATAATTTAAATAAAAATAATATTTTATTTCCTCAAACACTACTTTAATTGGATTATATCAAATTCACGTAATGATTTTGACTATAAACATTATAATTTTGTATATAGTCGCAGACATTTTGGCTCGTTGCCAGAGCGAGGAAACCAAAATATAAAATATTTTATTTTCTCCCCTGAGATCGAACCCACATCCTATCTGTCTTTACAGTCGCACGCATGTGCCACGATTGTGCCCACTTGTGTTTTTCAATATATGTATGTATGTACGTGTTACTACACGTTAAACATATTTTATGTAAGTTTATTCTATATTATTGATTTATATTATTATATATTGTATTTTAATTTCATTAAATAAAATTTGACTTGAGACGTTGTCCCCATTTTCCTCATTACAACTTATCCAGTTGAAACGTATCAACGTACCAACGGTTGTCTGGTAGAGATTGCTTAAACCAATAACGTAAAATATATATTCTATTCTGTTGCGCCTCAAACCAGTAGGAGTAATAATATTCCTCAAATGATTTATTATAAATAATAATTTAAAGTCCAGTCGTGGCGCAGGAGCACAAAATGTAATGTAAAATCGGCTGGTTGTAAGTTCTATCCCCATTCGAGGAAATTATTATTTTTTTTGCATTTATATTTTCATTTCTTCGCTCTGGTGTCGAGGTAAGGCGCGGCGTTAAGTTCCGCCACTCAACACGCAATGCCTTAAGAATTTGCCGGAAAATGGGCAACGGAGTGTCTTAACACTAGGTTCCCTCTGCCTACCCTGCTGCGCGCGGGATCCAGCGTGAAGCTGATTTATTTTATTTTTTATTTATTATATTATTAATTTAGATAAAGAATAATGTTATTTAAATTAAACACAATAACTTTTTACAATTGGAATTAACTTTACTAATGATTGCCCTTAACATATTATTTATTGTTTCTTTTTGTATAAACCGCCATATAATAAGCTAGCCCTAACAAAAAACCCCGTTACTCTCATATTACTTTAACTTCAGAAAATATTATTAGAAATATAAAAGATCTATGTTTATATTTCCGGTAAAAAAAATATAATTTAATTAAATGTAACGTTAAAATAATAATAATAAAAAACCTGAATGCATAAAAAAAATTAAAAAATCCAAACATTCTGATTTACAGTCGGAACTCGTCAAAATTTTGTGAAGATTTTGTTGAACACAACACGTAATGCCTCGAGAATTCGATGTAAAGCAGGAAACGGAAGTGTCAGAAAGAACAGGGTGTCTTAAAATTGATTTAAATGGAGTGTCTTAGATTCCTAGGTTCCCTCTGCTTACACTACTAAATGCGAAACTAAAATACTAAGTTATTATAGTAGGGATTTGACCCCGCTTCCTATCACACTTCACTAACAGTAGATTAACGAAATATTAAAATACACCTGATATAAACATAAAAAATAGTAAACATGATTGTTAATTTATAATCCCATTACGTTAAATTTTTATATATTTTCTAAATAAGTATTATATAATTTAAAATCGTTGTACAATATCCGACTATGTTCGACGGTTTTTTTTTTTTAATTTTGACAATCTCCTTCTGGTTGTCCCTGTTGTGCATTTTTATTATTATTTTGCCTTTAGTGACTAACGAGGTCAAGAGGAATCGATTAACTTCAGAATAATTAAAATCGATTTCTTCTTTTGGTATCTACAACGCCACATAAAAACAAATATATATAAACATAGGCTGATTGATAATCACATTATTCTTTTTGCGTTGCGCAATTGGGTAAAAATTATGAACACATGAGTAAAAGTTGTATAAATAAAAACTAATACTATCAAAAGGGCCTTCACTCTATGCTAGTTTCGTTTGCCAACTTTTTTGTTAATTTTTATTGATGGGCAACGATATAAATTTAAAGTTTTTTAAGTTCGAAATGTCAGTTTCTTGTGGATTTTTTACGTGAACGGAAAGTTCATTGGGACAAAAATCGTAGATCAAAAAATGTTGTATTTAAATTGTATGCGTTTTTTTTCTTCTGATAATACACTTTTTTTGAAACATTATGTTCTCTTTGGTGTAAGGTTCAATGATAACAATATTTTTTTTTATGGAAAAGACAAGGCAAACGAGCGGTCGGGTCACCTGACGGTAAGTGACTACCGCCGCCCACGACCCCGTATTGCACGGGGAGCTACAGGGGAGCCAAAGGAGCTACAGGTGCGTTGTCGGCCTTTAAGGTGGGTTGGGCGCCGGAGCCCGGCATTACCTGATGCGGAACGCAGTGGCATAAAGCCACTACTTAACGCCGGTTTTAAATGCCAAAGGAATTAAAGAGGCAGTTGGCTGCCTTAGCTTTACATAAATATTTGTAGTAGTAGTGTATAGTAGTAGTGTATTTATCTGTATACAGGGTGGAAGAGGCAGCGCTCCATTTACGGAAACAGCATATAGGGTAAAATATTTCAAACCTATACCTAAAGAAATTAATCAAGATGCCTCAACAGTTTGGACGTAGGATTTTTTTTTTCATTTTACGATTTTTATCCATACCTTTATTTCGTGTGACGCGATTACGTATAGATCCCAATAACATAAACACTTACTACTACAAAAATACTACTAAAGGTTAAACAACTTTGAACTTTATCGCCAATACATACGACTCGATTTGGAAATGAGGCGTGTGCGTCGGTGTTCCTTTGATAGGTTTATGTGTGCGTGCGTCATCCTTACAAATGGCGTTTTGTTTTAAAATGATAATTTTATTATTTATTTTGTTTGAAAAAATAACTTTTTAATTTTGGGAATTTATTTTTTTCTGAATTATATTAGGCTTTTATAGAGTAGTTAAACCTGTGGTTTCATTTAATGTGGTGCTGACACTTCCACCCTGTATAGCTAAGGTATTATTTTATTATTCAGCAGCCAAACAGTGACACAATTAAAACAATAATATAAATCTTTCTTTAAATTGTTTTTATTGCTTTATAAAAATAATTATTCAATAAGAAATAAATTATGTAATTATGTATGTAGATATACATAATATCTATAAATTAGAAAGAGTAATTTTTGGATAATTTAGAAACTCCTTCCGTACATTGTGAAAATCAAAATCGAATATGCTAATACAAAATTTTGAACGAAAAAGTATCAATTTGCATATACGGTCAGTGCTAGTTCATAACTGTGTCATATCACAATTTAAAATTAGTCGGTTGGGTGGAAGATTCGTTTGGTATATAAAATTGGAGATATTCTGTAATTATCGACAGACGTTCTACTACGCTTACCAAGTGTGCTCACTACTACAATGGATCTTTATGTATGTACAAACAACAATTAAAATTATTATTTTTTAAATTAAAATTATAATATTATTTTTTACTACGACGACTAATATACTGACAGCAAGAAAAAAATTAAACGTAAACATTTATTTACAGATATTTTTAATAGCACTGCTCGTAATGCTATCAGAAATTCAAGCAAAAGTATTGAAAGATGGCCCAGAAGCAATTAAGGAATCCTCAAATTCTTCAGCTGTTTCGTTGCAAAACACGCAAAAACGATATGTAACAAAGGAAATTATTTTATATCTTACACCTACTCAGATAGAAGCCTTGAAAGCGGGAAAGGGCTTAGTGAGCCCTCAGTCTTTACCAAAAGTGGCAGAGCAACAGCAGCTACGGGACCAATTGAGTTTTCGTGAACATGATGAACTTATTCGTCAACAATTTGAGAATATAAAAGCCGCAAGGATAGCTTCATCTGAGAAATCTCAATATTTTAACGCAGAATCTGGTTCACAATTGACTACTCTTTTTGAGAATGATTCACTTTTAAATAAAAATAAACAAAATAATCAAGAACTTGTTAGTGTTTGGAGTCAAAATCTCCCAAAGATTGCAGAAAAGCAAATATTTCAGTATCTATATCCCAACCAGAAGGAAATAAAACAAAGTGAAAATCAAGAGAAAGAAAAGCAAATAGGCGGGTGGTTGCCAATAATTTCAGTTGCAGAAAGAAAAGCTGAAGAAGAACGATTAATAAACGAACAACTACAGCAACAATGGAAATCTTTATTAGATCAAAATAAAATTCAATTAAAGGCTTTATCTGTTCTATCACCAAAAGAAAATTCTGATGAACAATCATATCAAGTTCCAACTGAAAAGCCTTTGTTACAATTACAGTATGCTCCAAGACACAATGATCAGAAAAACGCTATTGAAATCGAAAAACTTATACGGCAACGTCATCGTCAGGAGTTAGAAAAGGAGAGCGTACTTGCACAAGCAGAAACCATAGCAAATTCACCACCAATATTAGTTCATCATGAGGTTAAGATTACTAAGCATCGCCCAGTCCCCGTGGTCAAGCAAGTGAAGATAGAAGTGCCGACTCCTGTGTTAGTTCCAGTTCCCGAACCATATGAAGTGAAAGTTCCCCATCCTTATCCTGTACCTTTAAAAGTCATCAAACCTATCCCTGTACCAATAATACAAAAAGAAAAAGAATTAGAAAATTCAGCGCCTGTTGAAATAGAAAAACGCGTTCCAGCATCCATTGCCAAACAGTTTTTTGTAAATGTAGATCGACCATATCTTGTTCATAATATTCTCCCATTAGAAATTAATAAAGCAGTACCGATTGAGATATCAGTAGATAAAGCTGAAAAATCATCAATCTTCCAGCAAATATGGAATTCCTAAATAATCTAATTTTGTAAGATACAAGTATTTTGAATTATATTTCTACTATTTTCATAGACTGCTATTCTTAAGTTTGTTATATTAAAATAATAAAGAATTTCACATAGTTTACTGCTTTATTTAAATAACCTAACCTATTATTATACTTTATATATTATAGAAAACGTACTAAGTATATATACATATATCATATATACATATCACATAATGTGATAATACATTTAAATTAGTAATATATTTAAATGCCTCATTATAAACAATAGCAATTGTTTAATTTCGAGGACTTGCACTTCTGTTTTTTTTTAATACCACGCTACATCTGCAATACTCGGCGGAAAGTGCTTAACGGAATGTCTTAAGGAGTATCCTAACACTAGGGTCCCAGGTTCCCTCTGTCTACCCTGATATGTGCGGGATACAATAAGAAGCTGAAAATATTCTGTTAACTAAAATTCTGCCACTAAAATACACTTTTTAATATTACAACTATCGATTTTATAGCGCAATAAAATTCTTGCAAGAAATCAATGCACTCTAACGAGGCAATTACATTTTTTATTTATAACTTACAAATCTGCAATAAAAAATATTTTACTTACACCAAGATGGCAAAGAGACGCATTTGTTTTTTATTTTTATGTGTCTTCGATTTCTCACTTTGTGGCTACCAGCCGGTAAAGTATTTAGAAGTGGTTTTCAAATCGAATTCCAGATTTTATATTTAGACTCTATTTAGGAATGTTCTGTAATTTTCTTAAAGATTCTGTAGTATTTAAGATGTACCTGAGATGAGAATTGCTTAATAAAAACAACATAATCATCATTTATTTAATTAAAATTAAGTCTTCTTGTTTTATGCTTCCTTTCTCTTATTTTAATCCACTGTTATATATTGTTAAGAGTACAGTATTACATGTTCCTAGCAAATAAGTTATAGAGATATACTTATTTAGATATTTTTTATTTCCTAAGTGTGCAATAACATTTTAAAAATATTAAAAAAAAGTTGTAGAAATGTAACTTATTCTTATGTTTTAACATCTCATTGTCTGTAAGCGCGACCTGTTTGATTTTTACTATAAGGAAGGAATTATTTTTATTTCTTAGCTCCGGTAGCAAGACAAATTGCGACGTTGGGTTTCGCCACTCAACATTGGGCAATGCGAAAATTAGGCGGAAAGCGGTAAAACATAGTTTCTTCTTCTGCGGAATATTTTTATTTTATATTATTATTCTATATGCGGGATGCGTGAAGCTAAAAAAATTTTTTAAATAGTTTTTTCATAGAATATTTTATTATGAATTTACATCCTTTTTGAAAATATAGTTAAATATCTACTGGTATTAAACTATGAAGCTATAATTTATAAAACGATGAAAACTACTAATTACAATGTTAATCCGTAAAACATATAATTATGTTCTTTATATGTTGTAATATATTATACAACTTAAGACAATATCAAAATAATTTTAGACAGGGGAGGAAGTTCAACCAGGCAGCGTATTGTTACCAGCGACTCGGCGAGGTCGTTACCTAGCTAACATTGTGAGAAGACAGGCTGTCGTAAGTTATCCTAATATATTGTTTCTAATTTGGATATGATATAAATATTTATAATTTCGCAATTTTGCTTATTGTGGAATATTACATAAATAATATTTTCTATTGCGTGTCGCTGTATCCCGTATAGCAGGCGGAGGGAAACTATCCCCATGCTCCGCCGAACTCTGGAGGCATTGCATGTTTAGAGGCGGAACTCAACGCTGAGCCTTGACTCAACACCAGAGTAAAGAAAATGAAAATATTAAACAGTGGGAAATCCTCGAGTGGTAATCGAACCCACAACCTGTCGCGTTAACAGTCACATTTTTGCCGTTGGGCCACAACTAGGCCAGTCGTAATAATTACTTAGGAATAATAATAGCATTTTTATTATTTAGCTTCACGCTATATCCCGCACACAGCAGGGTAGGCAGAAGGAACCTAGTGTTAAGACACTCTGTTCCCCACTTTCTGCCGAATACCTCCAGTATTCGGCATTGCGTGTTAAGTGCAGAACTCAACGCCGCGCTTTGCCTTGACACCAGAGCGAAGAAATGGAAATATAAATGTAAATAAATATTTCATCTCCTCGAGTGGGGATCGAACCCACAACTAGTCGGTTTTACAGTCACGCTCTGTACCCCTGAGCGACGACTGGCTTCTTTATTATTAGACTAATATAATCAACAATTTGTGTAACATTTTTCTAGGATGGGACGGGTATAAAATTTAATAAGGACGCTGACAGGGTAAGCTTTAATATCGCATCTTAAGTTGCTAGGTTTAAACTTCAAATTCTACCAAAAATATAATTAGAGGTTTAGAATGTAAATCTGCTATATTAAGAAAAGGAGTAAAAAAACTATGAGTATAGGTATATTACGAGAAGAAGAGAAGAATAAGGTTGATTTTGTATTTTTTTACACTTTCGAATCGTATAAAAATGTACGAGTACAAAAACGAATAACCTATAGTATACTACTATGTAATTATAAAAAACAGATAGGTTCATATTATCAAAAAATCAGCTTCACTCTGTAAATCAGCGCGCACAGCAGGGTAGGCAGAGGGAATTTACTTTCCGCCAAATTTATATAAAATTAAAATTATAATAGATGAACGCAGAAGCCAAGAAAAAAGTAGATGTTTTGTCAGAGGAACTCCTCCCATACATAATAGCAGAACAAGAGAGACGCACAACACTTTACAAAAGAATAATGACGGCTATACAAAATGGTGAAAAAGGTATTACAATTGCTGAGATAAGAAACAAGCCACCTTTGATGATAAGAAAAGGTATTTGCTTTTAAATTGTAATATGTTTATGTTATTATATACATATAGATGATCAAATCAGCTTCACGCTGTATCCCGCACCCAGCAGGGTAGGGAACCTAGTGTTAAGACACTCCGTTCCTCATTTTCTGCCGAATTCTGGAGGCATTGCGTGTTGAGTGGCAGAACTCAACGCCGCGCTTTTCCCTTGACCCCAGAGCGAAGAAATAGAAATATAAATTTAAGTAAATATTTCATCTCCTCGAGTGGGGATCGAACCCACAACCAGTCGGTTTTACAATCACACTTTGTGCCACTGCGCCACGACTGGCCTCAATATGGCTCGATATGGCCTATTATATAGATGATGATAATAATATCATCATCTTAATGTAATATATAAATAAGTGCAGTAAGAGTATTTAAAAATACGGTAGTTCCGTGAAAATACAAAACGTTATAAAATTTCAATAAATACAGATTGAAATGGTATTTAATAATGACCTCCTATCATATTAGGTATGCTCTACCGTTGTCCTGCAAACAGAGCGCCTAAAGAGCCAGATGGTTCTGGCACGCTGATGTGCGAAGAGGAGATAGAGCCCACTCAAGTTATGTACGACTCTTGCCTCAGCGCCGAGGACAAGGAACTCTATGTTGCTGAAAATAAATACTTCTTTTGTAATAGTAAGTAAAATAGATAAGTCAAAAAAAGTAGCTAAATGTTATTTTCCCCAATCTCTTGCCCGCAAAACACTTTATACTTAAATATTTATTTATTTTTATTGGGAAACATTTTTTAAGTAAGTACAACCCGCGAGGTGTACGCTGAGCTTTTCATTTGTTTAAATAGATAGTGTAGGCGAGACGACGGCTTGAACCACGACGTATCCCTTGATTTGCTTAAACTGTTTAATACCGCTTTTTGTCTACCGGCCTGAGGCGCATCCCTTATTTGGCGTAACTACACCTCTTGTACTAGTAGCAATGTCTTGGGTTTAAATCTTCATATTTTATGTATTTGGTCAATTTATTAAAAGTGAAAGAAAAAATGATACGATCACTGTACAAAAATAAAAAAGTAAGCATGATGAGGATGCAAGTTCGATGTAGAAGAATTTATGTAATTTATAGAGGCCAGTTGTGGCGCAGCGGCATAAAGTGTGACTGTAAAACCGAGTGGTTGTGGTTCGATCCCCACTCGAGGAGATGAAATATTTACTTAAATTTATATTTCCATTTCCTCGGTCTGGTGTCGAGGTTAAGCGCGGCGTTCAGTTCTGCCCCTCAACACGCAATGCCTCCAGAATTCGGCAGAAAGTGGGGAACGGAGTGTCTTAACACTAGATTCCCTCTGCCTACCCTACTGTGTGTGGGATACAGCGTAAAGCTGATTTAATTTTAATTTTGATTTTTATTTTTATTGATGGCTCTACATTTGGTGCTCACTTACACCGATGTAAAGCTCAGCTTACGCCTCGCGGAATGTACTTTCGATTTCAATTATGCATAATTTTGCAGAGAAGGTAGTCTAGTACTAAAAGTTTGTAATTTAGTGTGCCTACGCCCCATATAATTTACGCCTACAGTGTTATTTAAGCGATATTGCTGTATCTGAATATATGAAAGTATAAATAATAATAGTGCTAGGATATTTATATGAAACTTGTCATAAATTATTGTTCTGTAGGTACTTCTTAATTAATATAATTTTCTTTGATTTCAAAATCATCTGTACAACTTTTAATACGAGTCTGCTGGATCGATTGTTCAAAAGAAAATGATATAAATAAGAAGGACCTACAGCACACTATTGATATTATATATTGATTATACTTCATGACGCTATGACAAATGTGAGCGGAGAAACAAAGAAAATATTGTTTTGTTTCTTTTGAGTACGCGTGCTAAGCTACTGGCGAAATCTACTTTAATATTCAAACCTTATATAAAAATACAGTATATACTAATTACAATAAACATGTTAAGCATGGCTCTCATTTAAGGTTTAGCCGTTCCACGTATACTAAACGGTATTTGATGTTTTTTTTATAAATAATAATATTGTATTTTACAGGACATAAAATCGAAGGTCCTGATTTACCCCGAAACGGAACCACTGTAATCGGTTGTGCACCAATAGAGAGGACTTCTCTCAACTATACTACCAGCAAATGTGCTTTAGAAGACACCGACGATGTCGTGGTTCATTACCGATATTATCCTGATAGAGTATGAAAATTTTAGAAATCTAAATTTAGAAAAATATAAATATTTTATGTATTTTTTTTGTCTCATTTTATTCTATTTTTGCAGACTTATAAATTTGTGACAGAATTAGATCCGGACAGAGAAGTATGTGATCATTGGAATCCATGTCAAATCGGATATATTTACAGTCTACCTTCACCAGATCAAGCTCTACTAGCTAATGAACTATGGCGTGAGTATATAAAGAAATTTAAAAATTTTGTAATTTTTTCTGCTATGAATCGAAATATCTTTATATGTGTCAACCTGATTTTTTTTGTTTAGTTTATAATAGGCAAAGAAAATTTTATTTTAAATCACTTTGTAAGATAATAAAAAAACGATGATCATAGTATCATATGTTATACAGCATTTAATTACAAGTCTATCGATATAACTATTGAATACTTTTATTTTTTTATTTTGTATAATTAATATGTATATTATACATTTAAGAAAAAAAAATATTATATGATTTTTTTTAATTACAGATAACTACGGTAATTTTTATATATAAATAATAACTAATTTACTAATTGAGGCCGGTCGTGGCGCAGAGGCAAAAAGTGTGACTGCGAAATCGACTGGTTGTGGGTTCGATCCCATCGATTTATTTACATTTATATTTTTATTTCTTCGCTCTGGTGTCCAAGCAAAGCGCGGCGTTGAGTTCCGCCACACAGCACGCAATGCCTTCAGAATTCGACGGAAAGTGGGGGACGAAGCGTCTTAATGCTAAATTCCCTCTGCCTACCCTGCTGTGTGCGGGATACAGCGTGAAGCTGGAGAAGAAGAAGAAATAATTAATACAATTTATTTTTTACATCTTTGAAGTGATAGACAATAACATCTAATAATCTCATGTTACAGCTGAACGTAAGTAACATTTTTCACCTTCTCTTAGTTTTGTAGTTATCTGTTTCCGTTATGAGATCTCGTTTTATAATCATTTCATCATAAAAATTATATCAAATACGATCATTTCAATTGCAATAACAAATATTATCATTTCAATTGCAAAATTAGTATGAATATTATATTAACTTATTTAATTTTTTTTTTTTTTGTCTTTTTTTTTTTTTTTATCGCTGGGAAATGCATTTACGCAGACCGCCCACACGCAAGACAAATGCCTTACGGATGAGCGGTACTGTGGGACTCACCGGTGAAACCGATCCTACCCACTAAAACCCAGCGGAAACCCTCTCCACCAAAATGAGACGCCGCAGGATCGCTCACGCATACTACTACGACGCCTCAGTGGAAGGCCCGCCTAACGCGGGCACCGTCGCCTTCAGGGTGCCCTGGGGTTTCTCCTAGGGCACCTGCAGCCTCGATGGCTTGCAGGAGGATCACCCTGATCCTCCCGCAGTAGCTCCTCTAGGGTAGGGGGAGTAGAAGATGCGCGTACTGCCTTCTTCTACCCCCTGGCCTACGGCGGCGGAGCGAGTCTGCATTAGCGCTGGACTCACGCACCCGCTCCGCGGTCTCCTTCAGTGCCATAACGGATTCGCAGAAGGAGACCATTGCAGACCAGTTCCTCTCACTGTTCAGCATGGCCCCCACCACACTGGACTTATTTAATAACTTAACTTAAGTTCACGCTGTATCCCTAGCGGGGTAGCGAAGTGACTCTCACTTCACTGTCATTAACCCCCTTCATACATGCCCCTCGAAGGGTCCTCATGCTTTTTACGTGACCTTCCTCCAGAATCTTTGATACTGTTGTTTTCAAAGTTCAACCAAGGTCTACCCTTGCGTCTCTTACCACTCACTTTTTATTTATAAATCTTTTTTTGCAATTCTTTCATCATTCAGTTCATATATAGGGATGCAAAAATGAATTGTTCTGTATCACACTCACAACAGGAAGAACCCAGTGTTAACATACTCCATTCTCCATATACCAGATACCAGAGCAAAGAAAAGAAAATACTAAATATTTCAATTCCTCGAGTGGGAATTGAATTCACATCTTGTAGCGTTTACGTTCACAGGCCCCTGCGCCACAACGGGCCTCGGTTATTAAATTTGGCACACTTATAATTTATATATCTATAGGAGTGCAGAAATTAATCGTTTCTTTTAAAATATGTAAAATGAATACTCTAGATAAATTATTTGAATAAAAATTACACAACCTACCATATATGTATGAATAATATTCAAATATGAATATTCGGTTCAATTTTTTATACGTTTTCTAAGTAAGTATTTTTCTTTCCTAAGTGTGAACTAACACTTTAAAAATGTTTAAAAATAAATTAAATATAAAATTTTTTAAATATGATTTTTAATATGTATGATTTTTTCTAGGCAACGATGGTAAGTATATTTTGCCGTAGATTTTTTAAGTTGTAAAATATTTTTCGTTTAGTTTAATTATAGTAACGTATTTTTGCAGAATATGAACGTAAGTAATATTTGTAGTAGTTGTGTAATATTCCATTTTTTATTAAACTGTTTTTAGTTTTTTTTAATATGATTTTTTTTATTTTTGTTTTTTATTTTAGGAGATGGTATGTTACTTTTCATATTTATGTTTTTATGTATATGTATATCTAATTTAATATTATACTTTGAAATTTATGTTATTATTCACAAACGTTTATATTTTTAGAAATTGTACCACGTGAGTATTTTTTTTAATAGGAATGAATGTTTTTTACTTTCTATTTTAAATAATTTTCTCTTTTTTTGTGTAAATATTAGAATATTATATACTCTACAAAATCCAACAAAAAATATTTTTTTTTCTATAAAATTTATTATAAATCTTAAAAGTATATTTAAGAAAAAGGTAGCAATAGTGATTAAGTTTTAATTATTATTCGAGTTCCATTATCGATTTTTTTACATATTTACTTTAAAAATTCAAGTCGCACTAATTAACAATCTGTATTTTCATATTTAAAGCGATACCTGGTAAGTTATTATATTAAATAGGGTCAGTGTCTTTAAAAAAATAAATAGTAACCTACGAAAGTACTTGTGAGGCCAATCGTGATACATGGGTTCGCTTCCCTTCCAGCGTAACCTAAAAAAAAGTAAATGCTTATAAAAGTAAATATACAAAAAATATAAATAAGCGTATTTTTTAAGGAATTATTAGGTATGAATTATAACTTTCCAAAGGAAAATTTCAAGAAATTTTTTAAACATTTTTAAAGTGTTATTCCACACTTAGGAAGGAAAAAAACCTTATTTAGAAAACGTATAAAAATTTGAACGCAGCGGGACTCGAACCCGCGCCTCCTGGAAACCGACCAGGAACAGACTCTGACCACTAAGCCATGCGTTCTGAGAGACGCTGGCGCTGGTCAGAGCGCCTGGTCGGTTTCCAGGAGGCGCGGGTTCGAGTCCCGCTGCGTTCAAATTTTTATACGTTTTCTAAATAAGTATTCGTGTTCGGAATATTACTAGTTCACCATATTTCTTCGCTCTGGCCGTGGCAAAGTGCGTCGTTGACTTTCGCCACTCAACACGCCTTGCTTCGCCACTCAAAATGCCTTCAGAACTTCATCTGCCAACCCTGCTATTTGCGGGATACAGCGTGAAGCTGATCAATCGATTCAAAATAATAAAATTAAATTTCAACATATATTTTCCGTTTTAAGTTGACAGCCACATTGAATATGTTTCTCAATCTGCTAAAAACTATACAAGTAGCACAAGAAGAGTAGTTATACCCGAGGGTTACACATTTGACTCAATTCAATTCCACCATATCGAATCGCATGTAAGATTTGCTTAAAATTTTATTTAAAATATATTATTATCAATAATATTCTGTAATGAGGCCAGTCGTGGCGCAGCGGCACAAAGTGTGACTGTAAAACCGATTGGTTGTGGGCTCGATCCCCACTCGAGGAGATGATATATTTACTTAAATTTATATTTCCATTTCTTCGCTCTGATGTCGAGGCAAAGCGCGGCGTTGAATTCTGCCACTCAACACACAATGCCTCCAGAATTCGACAGAAAGTGGGGAACGGAGTGAACCCTACTGTGTGCAGGATACAGCGTGAAGCTGATTTATTTTATATTCTGTAATTTTTCGTTTTATTTATTTATTTTGTTGTTTTCAGGAGAAAACTATCAAAGGTACAGATTGGGTGAGTTTTTACTTCCAAATATGATTAGCTAAGTAATAAAAATTTCAAAGAGTTTTCGATTACACTTTAAATATCGTAAAAAGTACAGTTAAAATTAATGTTGTCGTTGAAAGTTTTATCTTATTGAGATAAAACAAATTCATTTTAGTTTTTTGAAGAAAAAAAAAAAAGAAATTCCATAATACTTTTATGAAAACGAGGCTTTCGCTAAGTTGGAATAATTTACTTTTAGGAAACAAATTAAGATCATTTTATGCCTTTTCTATGAAATTGAGATACGGCAATCAAGTGATATAATTATGTATGTAGTAAATGTCGGTATTTATGTGTGTTGTAAATGCAAATTTTGTTAGGCTATAAAAAAATTGTAAGTTTGTGGAGGTTGGCAGGGACCGGATGGGCACGAAGAGCTGAAGATCAAGTGTAGAATTGGAAAAGGCCTATGCCCAACAGTGGACGATCGATGGCTGTCGATGATGTTGATGAATCATCATCATTGATGACGATGATTAAAAGTTTTACGTTAATTCGTGCTGTTACTTTTTGTTAGTTAAAATTATAACTGCCACTATTAAACTGTTTGTTTCAGACACCTTTGAAACCTGATTTTTTTACAACGAAAATCAGTCCAAATGGCAGGTTTCTGAAAGTGACCTACCATTTTCCTACCTGGGCGAAAAAACATTACGGTGCTTATCGAGTAAAAGCTTCAAAGAAAGACGGATCGAATACTACATGGATTGATGAATTATATTTGTGTTAGTATTCATTTGTTTAGTAGATATTCAAAAATATTTCAATGTCTTTACATCAAAAAAATAATATTTAATTTCTAATTCTTTAATTAGAAACTAAATATATTTTTTTTTTATTGATGAATACGTATTTGGTGTTCTTTTACTGACTCTTCTCAATATTTTAAAGGAGTGTTCAAATGGCACAGATAGTATTTTTTTTTAGATTTTTTTCAATAAATGTATTCCCTTTTTAAATTTTTTAAACATTTTTTTTATATGTTTTTTTATACGGTTTCTAAAAAAGCATATTAATTTCTCCAATCTCGTTATATCAGATA
The DNA here is from genome assembly GCA_013421005.1 of Heliconius erato x Heliconius himera. Lineage (NCBI taxonomy): Eukaryota > Metazoa > Arthropoda > Insecta > Lepidoptera > Nymphalidae > Heliconius > Heliconius erato x Heliconius himera. The sequence goes on from JAATLQ010034541.1 coordinate 16,603, forward strand.
GAATGGATTTGTTTCACTTAATATTAGTAACATAAATGAGGCTCACACTGACATAAGAAATAAATGATTACCTTACCTTTTCTAAATCGTGGTCCTGATTTCTCTCGATAGTAAATAATGATGTACAAAATATAAAAAAAAATCAGCTTCACGTTGTATCCCGCACACAGCAGGGGAGGCAGAGGAAACACTCCGTTTCCCACTTTCCGCCGAATTCTGGAGGCATTGCGTGCTGAGTGGCGGAACTCAACGCCGCGCTTTGCCTCGACACCAGAGCGAAGAAATGAAAATATAAATGTAAATAAATGTTTTACTTCTTCGAGTGGAAATCGCCGAAATTTGTGCCTCTGCGCCACGACCGGCCTCATATTTTTTTATAAAAATATAAAAAATATTTCCTATAGATCCATCATCTGCTAGAATGGCAGCTCGGACTTTGGAGATTCTCCACGGCCAGAGGCCTAATAGTACAGAGATTCCATATCGATGTGACTATTGTCGCCTCCTCGGTATTATGGTGCGACCGTCCGATGGAAACATTTACAACCTGGATACCTCGAAATACAGAATTAGGGAATATACAGACAGGTGTGTTTTAGTACTAAATATGTTCGTATACTATTTTTTTATTTTTACGCTACACCCTGTATATAGCAGGGTAGACAGAGACGGCTTAGTATTAAGACACTCCTTCCGTCCACCCCGAATCGAAATCGAATCGAATCTCGAGTGAAAATCAAATCCGCAGACTCTTCGTATTAACTGGACGAACTCTTCGTGAAAGTAATTTTCTTGAATGAGGACTCAACTCACAACCATGGCGTTCGTAGTTAGATGCTGTCCCACTGAACAACGGTCGCGTTTCAGAAAACAGTAGTTTCCTGACGCGATATAAATCTAATATTCATCATCTTTCGAAAAACCAGGAATCTCTTCCCATAACACATATGTACGTATGATATCTAAAAATCTATCTCCACCTTAAAGGCCGGCAACGCAATGTATCTCCTCTGGTGTTACAAGAGATAGTGGGCGGCGGTGATCACTTACCATAAGGAGACCCGTACACTCGTCTGCCTCGTCTTTTCCATTAGAAAAAATGATAATTTCACGGATTTTTCTTTCATTAATATAATTAAAATCAGTAAAAAAAACCTTTCTTTTTTTTATATTATTATTGTATATTTCATTTACATGTGTGTATATATATTATGTCCCTTTTTACAGACAAGGAAGACGGTGAGTGCAGTGACATACGAATATATATATAATAAAAAAACCGGTCAAGTGCGAGTCGCACTTGGCCACCTATGGTTCTAGTAAATTCAAGATTTTAGGTGAACGAGAAGTGTTACTTTGACCAATTTAAGTTTACGGGTGTATGCAATCATATTATATGAAATTTACTACAAATATAAGTTTGTAATGATTTTATTCTATGAAATACCTATAAATTTTCACTTTCGGATTTTCCTTTTATTTGTATTGTAAGTTTTCACTTCGTGCTAAATTGTATATCTAATAATTGTCCATGGGAAGTAGGTTGATTACGTGGATAATATAGCAATATACAGCAAAACAATGTATAAATGCTCACGTTGCTTTTGTTCTTTGAGAGATGGTAGGTACAAATGTTTGATATTAATTTCAATGTGATACCTCCTCACAATCTTAAGTTAATTGGTTTTGACAGACAGACAAACGGACAACGAAGTGATCATTTAATCATTCCGTTTTTTCCTTTTGTGGTACGGTACATACCCTAAAAAGTCAGTTAAATACATTGTTAAATCAATAGTAAAAAAAATAATACATTTTTTTTTCTTTTAAGACAACAATTAATAGAAATAGATGTGGAAGGGAACACTCATCTCGATTTTGGTGATTATTTCGCAATTCTACAAAATAAAGATGGTGGAGAAGAACGTTTAAGAGTTTTAAGTGTGATATGTAAGTGCATAGATTACTTATAATTTATGAATATAAATATATGTTTCTTACATTCTTTAAATTTAAGCTGTATCCCGCACATAAAATAGTAGGCGGAAGGAACCCGGGAACCTAGTATTAAGACACTCCGTTTCCTATTCAGACACTTGCGTCCTCCGCTCAATTTTATTTTATAGCATTTAGACATTTTTGGTAATAAATAGGCAGCCTTGAAAAAGGTTTTTCGCTTAGTCCAAGAGCTTGTCACAGTTAATGGACATCTATCACAGATTACCTTCTGTTTAGCTTTAAAAATTTTGAAATGCAAACCAACTGCAGTGCACATACAAACTAGATACTAGACGGTGTCAATTCTTAAAAATTAGTATAGTGGCAATTGTGGCGATGAGCGACAGTTGTCGATTCAATTCCCCGACATTTGATTTAACACGCAAGTCGAAAATAGGTCAGGACGCGGAAAACGGAGTGTCTAAGCATTAGGTTCTCTCTGGCTACATTGTTATATGCTTGAAGTTGAAATAAAAGAATAAAGCACAGAGTTTGTAAGAAATAATATGATTAGTAAATTCAGTAGATTTTTCCGGAAAAGAAACAAGAGTCGTAAAATCGTATTCCACTTTTGATTTACTTTGATACGGATTATCTATCTCTATACAGTAGTAGCATAGTTCAAAGTTGTAGCTTTTTATTCTACATATTGATTTTTCCCTCTTTTTAGCTCCAGGTAAGGCGAAATGTATTATTAAATATAAAATATAATAATAAAAAAATGTAAAGTTTTAATTTCATCTACTACTTTGTTCGTTTACAGAGAAAGGTAAATTTATGAGTATATTGATTAATTTACTTATATAGATAAGCTTTTGAAAAAAAACAATACAGTATGAGTACAAGTGAAATAAATTCATTTTTGTGTTATATTACAGATACTGGTAAGTAACTTACATTATAGAAATAGGAGTCTCATTTTCTAAAACAGTATCAAAAATGGTTGCTTTTAAGAAAACAAAAAAAGATTTACAAATAATAAACAATTTAACAATATTTTGCGTTCGTTACACTGTACTATGGGACATATCAAGTATCTTTTTCGCTGCTTCTTGCCCTTTGACGTGCTATGTAAATGGCCAGAAAATGAGAAACAGTACGAATTCACGACGTCTACACAATATTGTCGCTTTAAGATATCATAATAAAAACTATATTTCATTCATCATTAATAAAAAAAAAATATTAAAAATATTCATTTTTTTTTCCATAGCAAACGGTATGTTTTTTATTTACGTTCCATATTTATATCTATGTATTTTCTTAAAATTCTTAAAATAATTTTTATTTCTAATTTGCAGCAATAAAAATCACTCGTCTTACAATTTCCAACGAGGTTGGCAAGCATTTCGAACAAAATCTGATTTATGATTGCGATGACTGCGTTATTATGGACGTGCTCTGTAACGGGGAGAGTTTGCTCACTAGTGGCAGAGTGTCTATAATACCCGTGGCTAAAACGATCAATTTTAATTTTCCTAGGTATTTTTTATCTTTTTATGAAGCTTAGTTTAGTTTTTTAGTTGTGAATTCTATAAGTTACTATTTTTTTTTTCATTTTTTTATTTTAGTTCACTTGAAGAAAATAAGTTCACTTTCCTACATAATAGTAGGAACCTTTTAACGTTTATATATAGGTATATGTCCATATTAGAAAATGCTAGGCTATTTTTAGAGTTCTGTATCTAAGAGGGAAAAAACTGAACCTTTACAAGTTAACTATGTTGTCCGTCTGTCCGTCTGTCAGGTCCATTTATCTTAAGATCGCTTGGAGGTATATCAATCTGACATTCATTTAAAATATACATTTAATATAATAATCAATAAAAACCAGCCTCACATTCACACTTCTTGTAATTTTAATCAATTTCAGGATAGTAGTTCAGCGGGAAGTACAACTTAATAAAAATTGACAAACTTAAGTTTGCAGGAATATGCACTCATTTTGTATAGATTGAACTACAAATATAAATTTGTAATAATTTTTTTCTGTGAAATACTAATAAATGTCATAACAATAGGTCCACGGGAAAGTACACCATAGGTTTTGTATAATTTCATTTCATCACTATAATTTCAGCTTGATACCTCCACGCGATCTCGAAATGATCTTGACAGACGGACAGACAGAAAACAAAATGTATAAAAGTTCCGTTTTTACCTTTTGAGGTACAGGCGGAACGGGAGAGACGGAAAAACTATAAATAAACTAAGCAAAAAATATAACGTTTTTATAGATTTGAAGACAATCTATCCTGTGTATATATGGGATACTTCAATAAAAGTGGAACGCTGTTTAGTAAAATTATAGCGGTCATTGATAGTAAGTATGAAATATTGATTGACACTTTCAATAATTTTCAAATATATTACTATATTTTATTACATAGTTTTATTTCTCCCTTTCAGACAATTGTAAGTACTGTAACTTTTCTTTTTACGTTTAACATAGTAATCAGTAATCAGCTTCACGTTGTAATTCCCACACGGCAGGGAAGGCAGAGGGAACCTAGTGTTAAGACACTCCGTTCCCTATTTTCCGCCGAATTTTTCCTCGACCGCTTTGCCTCGACACCAGGGCGAAGAAATGAAAATGTAAATTTAAATAAATAGCTTTTTTCCTCGAATGGGGATCGAACGCACAACCAGTTGGATTGACAGTCACACACATGTGTCCCTACGCCACTACTGGCCTACTTTTAATACATTGTTATAAATATGGCTTATTATTGTTCTTTTATTTTAGCGCCTGGTAACTAAATTTTATTTTATTAAGTTCATATAAGTTTTATATAATACTTTTATTTTGTAAAATAAATTATACTAAAAATATATCATATTTAGGAGTCACAATAAGAAATGTGGATATTAAAGACGCTCCCAAGGAAGGCGAGCCGTTTGAACATGAAATTCAGTATTCATGTGAAACTTGTACTGTAGAAAAAGTAAGCTTTTTATAACACTACGTATGCGCAAATAAAATAAGAGACAAAGCGCGGCGTTGAGTTCCGCCACTCAACACGCAATGCCTCCAGATTTCGGAGGACAGTGAGGAACGGAAGTAACGGAATAGTGAGATACGAGAGAAATTATACAAATATATATAGAACACTATCACCAAAGCTATGTTATAAACAAAGATAACCTCCCCAAAATAGTATTATTCATTTATTATAAAGAAATATCCATGTGCTAAGACGTAAACTAATATTTTAATTTGTTAGTACCTTGCATGTATAATACATACATACGTAGTATCGTCAGAGTGAGTGACAGTGTCAGTAGCGCAGGGGCACAGTGTACCTGTAAATCGACTGGTTGTGGGTTCGATCCCCTCGCGAGGAGATGAAATATTTATTTACATTTATATTTTTATTTCTTCGCTCTGGTGTCGAGGGGAAATCGTGGAGTTGAGTTCCGCCACTCAAGACGCAATGCCTCCAGAAAATTGGCGGAAAGTGGGGAACGGAGTGACTTAACACTAGGTTCTGCCTGCTTACCCTGCTGTGTGCGGGATACAGCGTGAAGCTGAAAAAAAAAAAAATCGTCAGATAACATTTTGCAAGTATAAAAATATTCACAGATTTTCAATATGATTATCATATTTCTTGAAAAGACTTCATAGGAGGCGCGGGTTCAAATCGCGTTACGTTTAAATATTTATATACGTTTCTAAAATAGTATTTATCTGAACCTAACTTAACAATATTTACTTTATGATATTAAACAAAAATGTGTTTAAATTGTAGGCCTATGTAAATGGAATACCATTGGAGACGTCGTATAGAAGAAGTAGTGTTGGGCCAATAGCGTTTTACGTCGTAAGTTATTTATGGATATATATAATATGATTATGTTATTTGTATAAGTTGTTCCTTCGTAGTGCAGTAGATATATTTGTGAGTATGCTTGAAATTTTTAAGTTTGAACGTACCCGGGAAGTAATAAATTTTGATAAAAGGGACCCCAAAATGGCGTTTATTTCCGTTAATCAGGTTATAATATCATAAAATATAATAATTTATTTATTTATTTAGTCCATCATTAATTTCTTTATTCTTATAAAAATATATAGTAAAATGTTGAAATGAAAAAACTGTGTAGGTATTTTAAATACATTTAATAAGTACCTACATACATCTCCTATGTACATTATACATTACGTGCAAAAACTAGTATATAATAATGAATTTGCGACAGAATTTATACTTTATCTTTAAAAAATACTCTAAATTATTATTATCTAGATTCTAGACTCTAGAGCAGGGGTTCCCAACCTTTTCTTGATCAAGGAGCACTTTTATATCATTGTAGGTAGCAGAGACCACTATGCATGTAGGTATAATAAAAATTAACTGTGATAATCAAACAGAAACTTAGCCTCACCATCCCCAGTCATAAAATTAAAATCGATCGCGGACGATATTTAGGCTTCTGCAGACCACTGATACTCCGCGGACCATTGGTTGGGAACCAGTGCTCTAGAGACTATACACACTTATGCCAAATATATATGTTACCGGACAAACCCGATTTTAGGACAAACTAGTTTGGACTAGGATGTTCTAGTTTTTCCTGACCACACTAGGATAAACTAGTTTGGCCTTATTGATTACAGGCTGAACTGGTTTGGCCTAATAGCGTTAGGATAAACTAGTTCAGCCTGGTAGAACTGTTAGGCCGAATTAGTTTGGCCGGGTAGCGTACGGATAAACTAGTTTTGCCGGGTTGTTTAAGGGTAATGA